>JACCGJ010000585.1:9517-36060 GCA_013407085.1 Atriophallophorus winterbourni | reverse complement strand
TCCAAGCTATGGAAGAGCATACACATCTATCGGCCGCCGAGCGACCAAGTAGTGCCTATCGCTGCGGGAGAGATTGTTCCTTCCGAAACGCTATCGAGCACGAACTCGCGTTGCGCTTGTGTTAGGAGGGTCACCTCCAAACGAATTATACTTATCATTGTGTTTACTTTACACTAACAATTCTTCTCCCTATTTTAGCCTACCCTTCAATTAGACTGTGGTGCTCTTTGTCCCACCTTGTATCAATAGAACTTTCATCCAGAACCTCTCTGCTCAATTGTCTGTTTGAGATACAGTTTAATCTTAGAACACGGGATTATAACATTGGCGACGGGAATTTACAACGAATCCAATCATGTCATTTTCATCAGAGGATTTGAAAGCAATTCTTGATCATCAACACAAACAATTCGAACAAACACAAATGCGTTTGATTCAATCGCTAACACAATGTCCCAACCTTCAGTCTTCAACTCTGTCCAAGAGTTCCAATTCACCAGCATTTATGGAATCGACTGCTTCTATAATTTCAGAATTCAATTACGATCCTGCATCCGGTCTTACTTTCGATTCATGGTACAACCGATGGAAAGATACATTTCTGAATGAATTTTCCTGTCAAGATGATGCGTGGAAATCCCGCCTTCTTGTTCGCAAACTTGGAACTATCGAGCACGATCGTTTCACAAATTTCATTCTGCCCAAGCAACCGAAAGATCTTTGTTTTTCTGAAACTGTAGAGCAATTACGGGAAATTTTCGGAGATCAATCCTCCTTATTTAACACCCGTTACAATTGTTTGAAGCTATCGAAACGAGATGGTGATGATTACGTTACGTTTGCCGGCATCGTTAATCGTGAGTGCGAAAAATTCCAGCTACAGACCTTTACGGAAGATCAATTTAAATGCCTCATTTTCATCGCTGGTCTCCAGTCACCACAAGAAGCCGACATACGTACTAGATTACTTTCTAAACTCGAACACGAGAAAGAAGTAACTGTGCGTTTACTCACCACTGAATGCCAAAGACTGATTAACCTCAAACACGACACAGCTCTCATCCAGCGGACATCGCTGCCGACTTCATCTGTCACCGTACATGCCTTAGCAAAAGAGACAGTAACATCTGTCAAAAAGCCCCCTACGGCATGTTGGTCATGCGGAGATTGGCACTTTGCACGTTTTTGTCCATTTAAAAAGCATAAATGTCATCAGTGCCACAGACGCGGACACAAGGAAGGGTTTTGTCACTCCATGTTAAAAGGCAATCACAATCCATCAAAGAGCACCCCAAAAGCCGTCCGTCACAAGCATTACCCTCATAAAAAACTGCTATCTAATTCCGTATTCGCAACGTTCAACGGAGAATTTCAATCTCGACGTAAATACGTAATTGTTTCAATTAATACCGTTCCGATCCGCCTCCAGCTGGACACAGCCTCGGATATTACGTTGATCTCACGTAACACATGGGAATTAATTGGAAAACCTCATATTCTACCCACCCGTCACGTGGCCCAGAGTGCATCAGGCAATACGTTAAATCTAACCGGAGAATTGATTTGTGAAGTCACTTTTAACAACCAACAGTTTTCTGGTAAATGCTATTTAACGGACTGTGCAAACCTGAATTTACTCGGACTGGACTGGATTACTAAACTTCAACTCATGGATGTACCTTTAAGTTCCATCTGTGAGGCTATCCAATCGCACACAACATCAGATTTACGTAATCAATCTACTGATGCTATTGGTCAAGCAGATGCATTATCCAGACTAATGGATTCGCAGCTCCAGCAACCTGAGGATACCGTCATCGCGTCAATAACCGTTGAACCTGACATCAGTAATGTTTTTACTAATATTATTCGCGCGTTACCAATAACCTCTGATATGATACGTGAGGCTACTGCTCACGATACCGTCCTTCAGAAGGTCCTACATTTCAACCGCACCCAATGGCCCCGTACATGTGACGAAAATCTTCAACCGTTCTTTCGGCGCCGTGGGTCTCTATCAGAAAACGCAGGATGCCTGTTGTTCGCAGAACGTGTGGTTGTGCCATCAGCACTACAAAAGGATGTTCTCAAACAGTTTCACTTTGGTCATCCTGGCATTAGCCATATGAAAGCGTTGGCACGAAGTTATGTATATTGGCCTAATATGGATAAACAGCTAGAGGGTCTCGTAAAAACATGTTCTAACTGTCAATTGGCGGCGAAGACCCCTAGAAAAACCGATTTATTTTCATGGCCCACACCAGAATCACCATGGTCCAGGGTTCATATTGATTTTGCTGGTCCCATTAACAATCAAAATTATTTGATCCTAGTCGACGCATTCAGCAAATGGCCCGAAGTGTTTCACATGGTTCGAGTCACTTCAAGTGCAACGATTACTAAACTGCAGCAGGTATTCAGCCGATTTGGTGTCCCAGATACTCTTGTTTCCGACAACGGAACAGCTTTCACTTCGGCGGAGTTTGCATTATTCTGTCAACAAAACAGTATTGAGCATAAACGCACGCCTCCGTTTCACCCACAATCCAACGGACAAGTAGAAAGATTTGTGGATACATTCAAGAGAGCACTCTTGAAACTCAGAGGGGAAGGAACCACGTCAGACATCATTGAAAGGTTTTTGCTCAGTTACCGAGCCACGCCGAATCCCAATGTACCTAACAGGGTATCCCCGGCAGAGGCACTCATGAATCGAAAGATTCGATTACCATTGGACATCATCCGTCCGTCGTTTTCTAATGAGATGCCTAGAAACCGACGCATGGAAAACCAGTTCAACCATCACCATGGAGCCGTCAGTCGGTTCTATAAGCCAGGTGCATCCGTACTGGCAAAAGACTATCGAAGTGGTGGTGAAACATGGACACACGAACAAATTGTTCGCCGCGTGGGACACGTGATCTATGAAGTTGATGTACAATCTTCCATCTGGATCCGTCATGCAAATCAGCTGCGCCCATCTTCTTTGCCCGAGATTGTAAACCACGATCCTGGTATTCTACTGGACATCTTGCTAGACACATTTGAAATACCTGAGAGGTTGACCATATCCTCGCCAGAAAAGCGAGATGTTCAAACTAACTGTACACCAAGAAGATGGACCGACCGTGTTCGAAAGAAAGTCAAACCTTTGCAGCTGAACCCACGTTAACAGTCCTATCGTTGAAGACTTCCTGGGGGAGGTGTTAGGAGGGTCACCTCCAAACGAATTATACTTATCATTCTGTTTACTTTACACTAACAATTCTTCTCTCTATTTTAGCCTACCCTTCAATTGGACTGTGGTGCTCTTTGTCCCACCTTGTATCAATAGAACTTTCATCCAGAACCTCTCTGCTCAATTGTCTGTTTGAGATACAGTTTAATCCTAGAACCCGGGATTATAACATTGGCGACGAGGATTATAACAAAACTGATAAAGAAATTGACACAAGCGCTAGGCTCAGTGAGGTGTATTCGTTTGCCTGAGTGGATCCGCCTACTATTTGGATGGAATCCATACGCCGTGTGGCTGCAAACGGAAGTCAGTGGCGCCAATGTCATTTTTATACTATACCTCACACTCTATAAAAATCCTGATATTGCATACAGTGAAACTACAAATAACAAGGGGGGGTCTTTTACGCATCTACTTAACTGTCTTTCGCGGTTCATGTTGCTTGGTACTTTATCTGGATCCACTCCAGTGCTCCATGATGATGATGATGATGACGACTAACAACGGGTGAATGGAACTGAAGTAATCACTCACTTGTGAAATCACATTCGACTTGTACGTCTCGCTGTAATTCACCGACCGCATATTGCGAGAAGGCTGTACCGGTGAGGATGAGTGCGATATGGACGATGGGGTGTTTAGCCGATCAACCAAAGAGGTCCACGTTTTTATAAACAGCGCAGTCAATTGCTCCAATCGCGATTGACGGATCTGCAGCAGATTTGAGGACCATTTGACCTCACTGAAAGAAACAAATGTCAATGTACAAAAATTAAACGAGATAAGGGTGAATTAAAGTGTAGAAACAAAAAAGAATGCAGTTAGTTTAAGATACTTATTGAAACGATTGATACATTTGACATCACGTATAATACGACGTTGCTTGTGTGTGACTATCTCCTTCTGGAGGATGAGTCGGCTTCAATGAAGTTTCTTGGGAATTTGGGTACAAAGCGGCGTCCCCAGCACCATTTGGCGTTTGTTCCAGTCAGCTTCTCTAGCCATTGCACAACCAAGTGCGACCTGCAAGGCAGCAGAGAGTTACCAGGTTTTTCCTCAGGGTTTTCTCCCGAAGCCTTTCCCGCGATAGGGTATCCCGCAAGGCAGCGGAGGTTTAAAATCAGGGTTTCCCTTCAGTTAGATGAAATGCCCTCCCAGGCTAACGTGCTCCATCTGCCCGAAGCAAACTAGTTTTCAGGCGCCAGTCACTCGCTCTCGCCCCTTCTCCTGTTGGTAGAAGCAGTTCCGCCGGGCTCGGGGAGCCACTCGTGCAGGCCAGAAGCTGGACTTGGTTGTCAGAGGATATTTGAGACGCGCGCATTATGGGAGCATTTTATAAACAGTGGGAGTTTATTCCCACTGTCACCCCGGCTATGACAACCATTTAGAACCTGGAAAATACTGGGTCATAAAGTGGAAGAATTCGGCTGTGACGGGCATACTTCCGCGTTGTTCGAATGGTGTTCACAGAGTTCTCGTACATGTTGTTGGACGTTATCATCATAAAGGTAGATGAGATCATCAGTAAAGCTTGCAATTGGTAATTTAGGGCTCTCCCAAGTTCTTTCTGTCCGTTCACCTTCACTTTGGGGATTGGTGAGTTATTAAGCTGCCTTTGCCACCAGGATTATATTGGTACGTCGGCCGCACGCAATTCTGTGATGGTTTAGTGAGGTCATTGTTGAGTGTCGGGCTTGGGGGAATTCTCTTACATGTCGGCTGTTTTTGTTGGTTAAAATCGTCGCGTTCTTCTAATTGAACTGGTGTGCAGGTTGATCGAAAGGTCTTGAGATCTATGATTCATGGTTATGTCGGCCGGTGTTCATGTAGTTTTGTGCTCCGCTTACGACAAGTTTGTGCGATGTAGTAATTTTTCAAAATCTCTGCACGCAATCTTTTAGAGATATTCGATTATTCTTCTTTTGCCAATTTGTCTTTCGTACTGCTGAAATGATTGCGTAATGTTGCCGTGAGCTTGATTGCAATTTGTATTACGAGTGGCCGAAGGACACGGACGGCAATTTCTGATATATGTTGAACATAAGATAGAGCGTGACTTATTTGCTCTATCATTATCTGTGTTGAAACAGTTGACCTTGTTGCGTATTACGAAGCTCTATTCTTGTGGAAAACTTTGAAGAGATGTTCTTTTGCGCGTCATCTAACCTCATTTTTGCCACAATGTGTCGCCGTTCTTTTGAATATTTTTCTGATGCCGCTGTATTTGTTTGTAGTCGGATTATTGCTGTGCAAGTCGAAAACTTGATCCATGTGTGCATTCGTTCGATTGAAGCGAATAAGGTCGTTACGTCAAAGTTAGCTATCAGTGAGTGATCGCCGATCTGTACATCTTTCAACTTCCAAAGAGATTGCTCAGTACATTTATGCGATTGTTTCGAGTCTGTTGCCAGGTACAAGAATCTTATTCGCAGTTCCTTAGAAAAATTTCAAGTTGATCTGCCTGATATTTTCGGTATTCCATAGAATCTGAGTACGGCGGATATTTTCAGTTTCATTCTGGTTTGTTCCGTTCCATTCAGTTGTCCCATGATGGGAATGCAAGCAACTGAGAATCAGCGTCGCTTTTGTTATCGAGCCGTTTCGTATGTTGTTATATACTGAAGTAATTGTTCACCATTCTCCATATAATCTACCTTGTTGATCACAACGAACGTTCTTCCTTTTTCAAAAGGAAGAAATAGCAATGTCCTGGTTTTGTTTCAATCTGTTCAAGCTCTTACTTCCTGATTATTTGGTGTGCCAGGTTCCACATTCCTGGTGTGCGCAAGTACAATAGTTTGATGTACCTACTCTACTGTCAGGATGTTAAACGTCAGTGTTGATTGCGAATTGGCGACTAATTCAGGATGATCAGCGCTTTTCCAATTAAATTCAGGCAAGTCCGGTTCGTACAACACAGGAAAAGCCTGATAATTTTGGTTGCTATCCGCAGAATTGCAAATGTGTAATCGCTGCAGGCTCCGAGGGGCAAACGCGTAATGCGATTCGATTTTAAAACCAGTGTACCTTGGAACATATCAACCTACTTAACTGCATCAAACTGTACGGAATGGGGATGTGAGCAAGACAATAAAATTGGTCTTTTATATGCGCCTCGAGCGCTTGGCCAGGAATCACTTTGCGATTCTATATTTGAACATCGTGGTTCGTTGTTATATAGGGATAACAGTGGCATACAAGTTTAACTTTGTTTACCGCTTTTCCACTGTTTCAAGGCTCACTTAACCTGATGACGGCAAACAGCCAGAAACCGGTAGTGGTGTGTAAGGGATGGGGATGTGAGCACCACAATACATTGTATGGAAGGGTGTTTACTTTCGGGTGTGGGATTCAATCGATAATTATTCTTGTAGCTAATATTGTCGGCCGAGAGCACAAATCAATTACAAATAAGAGTCGCATACTCAGTGTCATACGTTGCAAACGCAACTCTTAGCGAGTGGCCTGAGGAGTACCAGACTCGGATAGTTGGCGCAGAACGAAAACATACGCGAAACACATCCTCGGCCGAGGATATTCCATATGAGAGAAGCACAGAGGACTAGTGCGAAAAGTGGTAATTTATAGGTTTGTGCGAGTAGACATGATGTGTGAAATCACAAGAAGAAGTTCGAAAGTGCCGCGCACTGCACGTGAGATGCGGTCAAATTGAACAGTCCACAACAAATAGCCGAAAAAAGATAACGGCAGTTAGACTGTAGTGTGTAGATGTGGCAAGCAATTTAGCATCGTGTTGAATGTGCAAAACAGTTTGAGTTTGAACGTGGATATCAGAGACAAGCGCCATAACGAGGTGCTCATCATGAGACTAATTGTAGCTGTCAGAAGCTAGCGGTAGAAGTGATGAGATGAGAATAAAGGTTAACCGAGCGGTATAAAAATATAGAAGCTGGTGAGGTGAGGTTAAGATAAAATTACCAAGCGATGACCGAATTTCACCCTTGAAACATAAATGATGGTGATGAATCAAGATGCAATAATGTAGCATAATTAAATCTAAATTGGGGTTTACTGACACTTAACCCGCAGACATTTAATCACCAAGTCACTTCATCCCCAGTCAATTAATCTTCAGTCACTTAATCCCCAGTTTGATAACTTCTGAAGAATGCAGAATACATTCAAATGAATTTATTTAGCAGGAGAGATATGCAATTGATTTTAAAAACGTCAATCTTTCCGTAGTTGAGTATCGCTGAATTGCTCGAGATGTCCTGGCGCTTACATCCCTAGTTCACATATTTTTCGTTGCATGGCTTGGTATAGATGAAAATAACATCCAGTCATTCTTGCAGATGGGAAGTTTGAGCAACTTATTATATGTAATTGCTGTTTTGTTTTGTAAAAGACAGTAAAATGCTGGTGGTGTGACGCCTTCAGCATATGGAAAATGTATAGTGTATAGCTGGTAGAAAATCGAAGGTACAACCTTGAACGTCCCATCAGCAAACCACATCTTGCTAAGAGACAGTGCACCAACCAGGCTTCGATCACCAAAGATAAAAAATCTTGCATCGTCACTATGGTCTTTAAAATCATACAGCAAGAAATCTCAGTACATATTTGGAACATCAAACATGGCGTCATTTGGGAGGGACAGGAGAGTGCATGTTGGGTCCTTCCTTCTTATAGTGTTTTAATGCTTGTTGAAAGTCCGCGAGATAGCACTTTTTGAGGTAATGCCATTAGAGTGCCTAATGATTGCTTCTCGAACCAAAACTCGTTTCCCATGTAAATTAATGTCCAACGACCTTTGCTACTTGTACCGTATTCAAGAGTCATTGCACACATTTCAATAACTTTTTATCTTAAATACATTCCCTGGGGATTAAGTGACTGAAGATTAAATGTCTGGGGATTAAGTGACCGGCAACCCTAAATCGGAATTAAGGTACACACAGAACGGTAGAACGAACGCAAAACGTATGAAATGATCCAGGCTACACCCGTTCTAACCATCTTCACCAGTAAAGTTGCAAGAACATGGCGTTGCTCGGAACGTACCATCGGGATAGAAGTATGGGCGACATCAGTCAATAACGGGGGATTATACCGGCACTTGAGGAGTAACGAAGCCAGACTGTGTTGTTGTATTTGTTAACGAATGGCCCTAAATTGATTTGAAGCGAAGATGTTGAATAACTGGGTTCATTATCAGGGTAAAAAATAATTCGAGAGGTATATATGTGCGACAGACAAAGAACAACACAACCGTAGGCTACCGAGTGGTGCTGGGGACGCCGCTTTGTACCCAGATTCCCAAGAATCTTCATTGAAGACGACTCATCCTCCAGGAGGAGATAGTCGCACAAAAGTACAAGTAAAGACTGCACATGGTCTGATGTACTTGGACTGACTCGAGCTAATGAAGGTCTAAAAACGACACTGAGACACTAGCGCAGTATGGACGAACTGCAAGATTGCGACGACTGTGCACCGACACGACTTGGAAAATCAATAAGGCTGACTAAGTTGACCAACGAAGACAACCGAACAAAAGTTTTCGAATCCTAGTCGATTAATGTTTATTGTGTAATGAACTACTTTCACTTTGTAACTTCGTATTATGTACATACACTTTTGGCCTTCTATGGTTATTCGTTTTTTTAGGCATGTACACTTCATTCGTATCAACGCATGTACAATATACTTTTTGGCGGTGAATATAAGTTCGAATTCGGACTTTGTCTTCTTCCGCGGTTGCGGAGTTTGCGTGCGTCGCCGCGTGCCGGAATTGTGATTAACGGATTCTCCAACATTTTAATGCCCTCTACACCATGGATTCCATCTCTTGGACGTTCCTGTGTGGATTATTTCGCTATCGTTGGACTTCACTGGATCTTTATTTGGACATTTGCTCCTTTGTTCTCTTAGTGAGTTCTTTCCATTTTTGCCGTATTGTGTGTAGTGCTAGACTATTTTTCTTTAGTCCACTACAATTGCCCTAGCCAAGCGTCCAATCGAATTACCGCCTATCTATTTTAGTATTCTTACTCTAAAACTGAGAAAATGTGAGGGAAAATAGTGTTAGCACAACCGTGATGAAAGACTAATACTTACGAGTGTGTTGAGATAACGATCATAGTTTCATTTTACCATTATTGAACACATCTGTTAGCTTGCTTCACCGGAATAAGCGAATAACACGAATACGTCACAAGAATGTGACGAAAACTAGACAGTCAAAAGCGTTATGATTTAAATAGTAGAGAACAAAAAAACGTCCCACCGCAGCGGAGACTTACACGAAATCGAGGGATGGTCGATTGCAATCTGAAAATGCGAATCAGGTGATTGAATGAGGTCACGTGGTAAGGTCACCAGATGTGGGAAACAATTCACACCCGCGAACAATACAAAAAATCAATAACATTGAAGCATAGCAGTAAAACAGCGGTAAAACGACCAGAGTAATGAGAGCAACGCATTACTTTGGTCATCCATAAGCGCCTTGAGTGCTTGACCAGGAATCACAATGTGATTCTGTGTTTGAACATCGTGGTTCGTTGTACAAGCGTTATGTAACAGTGGCATTCAAGTATAACTTTGTTTAGCAGTAAAACGCGTTAAAACAAACATGCATTGGGCGGGACAATAAAAGTGGTACAATCAGACTGATCTCGAATTCAATTTTATAGCACGGTGGAAACTAAACTTATACTTTTGAGCCACTGTTAAATAAACTTTGTAGAACGAACCACGATTCTCAATAACAGAGTCAGAGTGTTTCCGGGTCGAGCGCACAAGAGCATTGCATTGTCTACACACCCCATACTTAACAGAAGTGAACTTGGTTGACCGAAACAAGATGAAAACATATCACACGAGTGGTTCACTGGCTTTTGAAACTTTCATGAACTATGAGCGTGGAGTAGCAGCTAGATCACTACTAATTGCGTGAGATGTTGAGCTATGAGAGTCGGTTGATTGCGAATATCAGTTGGACACATTTTCCTAACGTGTAAAGTCCTCATGGAATAGAAACACGGAAATGTGCATTTCTATTATTACGTGGGAAGACGTGCGACACTCAGCACTCAGGCGATAGCAACACTGAAGTACTAAAGTGTTGTTTGCAAAGCATCTTTCCAAAAAGCACGCCGAAGCATAGAGTACAAACAGGCAAATTCAGATAGACAATAAGTCGGTGTAGACTGCACCGATGTTGAGTTCACACATCTCATTAACCCTTTACTGCCGTCAGTACCGAATTCGGTACGCTAATTAAAAGTTGTATAAATAAACAGTGATCGGTTCAGATCGTTTCCTTTGTGTTTTGACTTGTTCAATACAAGTCTAGTACCAGTTTGATACAGAGATACAGCAGCCATACGGCATATAACGCCAGTGTGCATCGAGAGTTTGCGAGAGATGGACGTGTAGCGTATTCACCCTAGAAATTAAATTGGGCAGTTAAGGGTTAACGGTCGTCTAATTGACACGATAGAATTAGGTTCAAATAATCACGAAACAGGAGTAATGTGGTAAACCAGAACGATACAGCTACTAAGCAGAGTCACACAGTGGATCCGGTCAACTGATTGAATCTACGTAAACAATCTGATTTGGAGTGAGTGCAGAGGGCATTCCATTAACAGGACAATTCCGGCTGTTCCATTGAATATCAATCAAAAAACAAACAAAATTTAGTTGACACCTGCGGATGGCTTGACGCATATTGGGTAGAAAAATAAAGCGACTGGATGGGAAGTTTGAAACAGGAGTTGAATGCACTGAGCCGATAGATGCAATCAGCAAGTCGACTATTGGGAAGCCCGTTTGTACCATAGAGGCATAAAAGCTCTTGATATTAACCCTGTGAGTTGGGAACAACTTGATCTTGATCGCATCTTAGGGGCGCTGTGCGAAGCGTCGTCTGCAAGCTGGGGAAGAGCACATAGATCAAACTGAGAGCGTGCAACTAGCACCGATTGACCGAGCTCTACGAGAGAGATCCCCATTGGACCGTTTAGTCTTCTGAAACGCTGTGGATTATGAAACTGACATGGGCTAGTGCGGTACACATCCATGGTCGACATCGACCGATGAAAAGCAACCCCTAGCACCACAGAAACAATAACAGACGGATCGGAAGAGTGAATCTGCGTCGGGGTGGTGAGACGATTATAAGACAGCTTTGGTGGATGGAGTTTCGTGGCATAAATTAGCGATTAAAAACTACACCGCGAGTACATGAGCTTGTTTACAAACGCATCCAAAACACACATTTGACTGACAGAGAATAGCGAAACAGGGAAACGAACCATGACGTGACAAGGACAAGGAAGAGATGTTCAACTTACCGGGGGTGACTTTATCTGATGGCAGAACCATATCATATCTGAAACAGATGGCATGAATGAACGAGCGATAATTGGAAACACGTAAAACAGTACAAAACTGAGGATACGATTTGAATACTCAGGGAACACAGATTCATCGCATCTACTTTAGAAAGAATCACTTGCCAAAAGAAACGCACTCGTTGGACTTCAAAACTGCGGCGATCCGAACTAACTTGAAAACTGAGATTCGATTCGAAAAACGTGAACATGAGAAACTTCGGGTGGCGTGTTCTGTTGGAAACGCATTGCAAGACCCAAGGAATGTCCACGAATCAGATAAGGAGCTAGAGTTTATAGCAGTTGCAGTCGGTGGTACATCATCATTATCATCATCATCATCTGTCAGCACATTCATCATCGGCTTTCTTGTTAGCATATCACCATCATGATCTAATTCGTTGCTAACAACATCATTTTCAACATCATCCGATTTCGCAACTAATGGGTGAGCGCGGAGAATGCAATATACCTCGTTTAAAACGACAGCAGGATTAGATTAAAAAGTCAACATGAAGACTATCGAGATAGGGGAAATTGCTTGATAGATTGAGACGAATATTCACCAAGTATGGTATGAAAACACAAGCCTGATTCAGGCAAAGTGCCGCACAGTCAGAGACTGCACGTGGGCGAAGATACTGTCAGGTTGCCCAGTGCACGGTAGCAAACACGAACCTACATCAGGCCGTCATAGTCAAGGGAACAGACCAGCCTGGTAGAAGATAAAGAGTAGAGCTCGCACAGGCTGGATACGGTAACAAACCGAATCAAGCGAGAAAAAATTGGTAGCCACACGCGACGCTATCAGTAGACGAACGACGAATGTGCATGTATTCATTGAATCATAAGTCTGGACTCAGGCATGGCGCTACAAAGTACTAGACTGCAGGTGGGCATAGATACTCTCCGATTGTCCAGGCCTAGACAAATGTAAGAAAAAATGCAGTGAAACTCCACCTGGAACGTAAATCACCTCAGCAGCAGCGACAAATTATATTCGAAGTACGTGCTACGTGATTTGTGCATTAGCGTCGAGATGTCATGCGAATTATTGAGTTGAGGAGTGCAAAAAATCCAACCACAGGAAGCAGACGTGTGACAAGAAACAATAGCATAACAAAAACCATGAGTAGCGGTTGAAATCACGAGACATTTTTCAATCTCACACGAAACTTACACAGCTCTAATGGACAACGACGCGTCGGCTGCAACCTCGGCTAAGAAACGAAACGCGAAATAAAGGATTTCCTCGCCCGATTCCATCCGTGTGCGTAGTTGATGGCCGAACAAGAACCAATCGTAGGCCAACGTGTAGTAGAGCATTTCTTCCGGTTGCAGACTCTGGTGAGCCAGGTCATCGGCCCACAATAAGCAGCGCATCAAGCTCACAAAAAGTGGCGTCCGATCCCAGCCAGAGACGCAATGGATTAACAAACCACCAGCCCCTGTGTTGACAACAAAAAAGAAAATAGTCGAGAATACGCGAGGGATAAGAGCGGGTGTTGGTCAAAACACTAACACTGGAAAATCTTCATCAAAATACCATGGTGGATAGGAAAGATAAACAACCGGACAAGATTAAGTAAACAGTGTAAGAAGAAAAATACAAAATGCACCAATACATGATCATTTAATAATAGTTGAAGTACATATAACTGGCATTAGTTATAGTGAAGCACACCAACGAAGCTGCGCAAACAAACTAAAAGACCTTGGAACAGGATATACGATTATCAGCTGTCCCAACCTTTACCATGCAAACGTGCTATACTGACTGTGTGCATGCATGTATGTATGTATGTCTGTATGTATGTATGTATGTATGTTATTATCTGTATGTATGTCTGTATTAAATGTATGATGTCGTTGGAAGCGCACCTATTATCCTTGCATGCTTTCATCGTGGCAGTACTTTGTTCTGTGGGGGGGCTGGGCTAACACCGTGCTAAATTGATTGGATACAAGTCATGAGCTGCATGCTGAAACACGCTGGAGTCTCACTACCATTTCTTTTGTCATATCTGTCTAGGCCTGGGCAACCTGACAGCATCTTAGCCCACGTGCAGTCTCTGACTTTGCGGCACTTTGCATGGATCAGGGTTGTGCTTTTATACCATACAAAAGAAGAGATGAGAAGTCGGGATTGTGAGCCCAAACGAAACATTGGTCATTTTAAGCGTTTCACTCCATGACCCAGAACGTTCTGTAACAGTAGAGTTACCACTTTTCTATTGTTTCAAAAGCTCACTAAACCTAATATTACTGTTCAAATACCTAATGACAGCTATCGGCCAGAAAATGGATGCTGAGTGCCAATGCGGGGAATGTGAGCAACACCGCATGGAACATTCAGAAATCATGTCTTTTACGAATCATCTCGCGTTCACAAAACGAATTACAAAACTAGAGTGAAGTAGGATAGAAAGCTACATTTGACACTGAATCGAGATTGGAACGATCGATTGTTGAACCGTGGACTTTATACGACGAGCTGTCGTGAATAACTGAACAGACTATGGTGGTTAATCGATTCGTGTGGTATTCGTTCACTTGTTCATTATTCATTAATGATTAGATGGTTTCGGTTTGAGAAATTATGGGGATGACAAGGTAGGCGACGATCGCGTCAAACGAAGGTGACCAATTTAAGTGTGTGTGTCTAAAATCACTGTTACGCATCTCCCGAAAAAGTTTATCCGCAATACGAACGTGAGTAAACTCTTAGGTGGCTTTACGGAAATGTTTATTACATTATATGCCTTGGTTATTAGCATCTAAGATGACTGCAAGTCCCAAATTGAATCATGCAGCTTTCCACATGAAAAAACAATTGATCTAGGGCGCAGGAGCGTGCCAGGCCGGTACAAATAGCGAAGATTCAACATCATCAAGAGCAGCACTTAAACGGTAGTCGCAGCATTCTATTTGACCACACATAAGATTAGTCAGACACTGCAAGGAGATGTTCACAACAACAAGTCCATCACTGAACACAATCCTGAACCGTATCTTTAGGGGTGATTGGCCAGTTATCGTGCATACTCTAAACAGGGGAACTGGTGCACTTATAACAGTTCTTTTGGCTGGCAAAACCATCAACTGCAGTAGTCCAGTTAAGGTCTAACCCCCTTGCAACGACGTCATTAGGCGCTATTAATGGCAAACACAACCGTGTTGGAAAAACGAAGATTTTCCATTCGCAATATACGACCCGACCAGTGATGTGTATGAATGCCAGTTTGTTTTCCAATATCAGGTGGTACCAACAAACTTCAGCGCAAGCGACTATCAGCAAAGACAATTACGCGACGATCACAACACACACAGGGGTTAACTCTGAAGCTAGGCACATGGTTTATTACGCAATATTACGCGTAACGATCATTCCCGTTTATGGTTTAAAGCACATTTCTCCCCCGGTGTAGGGTTCACATAGTCTAGACCGAGGGTATCCTAAAGACGACGTCGCATTCGCAATCGGCGTCAACCGACATCTATCAAGATGGCCTCACTCTGTGCTCTGTCATTTTAAGCCCCCAAACAGTCCCATGACGGACCTCTAAATTTGTCCAAGAAATAAACAAGTAGCAGGATGTGAAAGATACTCAAACCAAGGGAAAAGCGCATGGTATTAGGAACGCGGATTACGACAAAGCAAGTACGATGCAAGCAGCTGAATTTAGAACAAGCATGCAAGTAATCTCGTCTTACCTTCAAATAAAAGTCCCAGCAGAAGCTTCAGATAGTTAACCGTCAGAGTGGTTACATCCCATGACTGTTGACGGAGGCAAATGGAAGGAAAAATAATGTATATATAAACGTAAAAATGGCAGAAAAATAGAATTAAACGAAATATCTAGGCATGTTTGTTCATAGGTATAACGTCGAATGAACATGTGAGTAATCTTCACATTGATCACATCAACGGCGAAGAACGAATGCCAAGGATGCAAGGATTTATGGTTGTATGACAGTTGAGCATCCAGTACGTGCTACCGGTGTAATCCTGTCACTGATGATGATGATGGTTAAAAAGCGAACACTTGAGAACACTACACGAGTACTGTATTTATAACCATGTTAAAAATAATAATACATGACGTACATACGGTTCACAAATAATGTTATGTATACGTGATTCTAATGTTCCTTTGAAGCTTGCCATGCACGAAGAGTTCACTGCATGTTAAAGCAGGGAATTCCAGAAAGAAATATAGCTGGCACGGCGAAAATGGAGCCGGGAGTCGATATGTGAACTCGGATGTAAAGAAATAGGGTATATCCGAGTGTCTCTTTTTCAACACACTTTTGAAACAAGTAGGTGATCTTCTATAGACACAATTTTATAGGTAAGAATAATATCGTAGCGTATCGTCCTTTGGGTAAAGTAACATAGACCCGGACGTCGCAATCTTTCAATGTATGAGACATTGCGAAGACCCATCACTAACCTTATTGCTCTGTGATAATTCTTATCAAAGGGGGCAATAGCTTTCCTCAGCCTCAGAGCCCAGACCTCTACTGCATACACCATCGTTGAACGAAGGTGGACGTTGATTAGCATTTGTAATGTTACTACAGACAATCTTCCAAATATTCTTCAAAAGATAGTTAACAATCTGCCGGTTGGTCGATATCGATTCTGGCAGTAAAGTGCGCTCTTCAGATTTCCAATAATCCATACTCTGAGGTCATTTTCCACAGAAGGAGATTTAAAAGTGCACAGTACTTTTAACCCGCGGTTACAACATGTAAATAGATTGCAATGAGCTGCATCCGAAAAGATACACTCATTAATCGTTTCCTTGGGCAACTACGTAGACTGGGCTGAAAGGATACACTAGGTGAAGTCACATTCTATGACTAAATAGGATATGACGCTGGATAGGGTGATCGGAAGCACCCGATCGGTAATGTGTTGTTGCAGTAAGTACGTGTGTCCGAAACACGACGTTCGAAATTAATTCAGATTTTGTAGCAAACCCAATTTTGTAAGCATAAAGTTGAAAGTTAGCTTCTAAAATGCTTTTTGGTGAGTTGCAATTAGGAAGTCGACTATTGGGCAGACCGCACTTGCGGTACAAGGACGTTTGCAAAAGAGATATGAAAGCTCTTGACATTGACCCCGCGAGCTGGGAAGAACTTTCTTTTGACCGCTCACATTGGAGGCATTGTGTAAAGCGTCGTATGCAATATGAGGAGGATCAGATACAGCTCTTGGCTGCTGAACGCAGATCACGTCGCCGGCGTGCAGCGGACGCCCTACAACCGAGTTCTGACAATCGTTGCCAGTGCTGCGGGAGAGATTGTTCCTCCCGAATCGGACTGTTTAGTCATGCAAAAAGTTGTAGAACATCAAAATTCATGCGATTGTGATGTACATTCATGGTCGACATCGACCGAAGGAAGCCAACAACCTATTACATTAATAGATGATTACAACCACATTCGAAGAAGTTCACGGTGTCGCACTGTGCACATCGTTCGACTTTGCCTAGTCAACACACGAAGTTAAATTTCATCATGTAACTAGGAGTTAATCCTCGACATTGCGAAATTGAAAGTATCCTAGCCCGTGTGTGCAGCTAAATGTCTACGTGGTGCGGTCAGCACGGATGTGCAATCGTGCAGTACTTCTGTGCGGTGCAGCTAACACCGTGCTAAATTCATTGGCCACCGGTACTGAACTGCATGTTAAAACACGCTGGAATGTCACTACAATTGCTATTTTCCTTTCCTACATCTGTTTAGGCCTGGGCAACCTGACAGTATCTTAGCTCACGTGTGGTCTTTGACTGTGCGGCACTTTGTCTGAATTAGGCTTGCGGTTTCATTTATTCACGTGGTGCAGACGATGACCGATCGTAGAGAATGAGGAATCAAGATTTTATGGTGAAAAAAACAATCGCTTTACATGTACCATTGGATGACAGCTATAAAACACATAGAGAATTCAATCAAAATTCCGTTGAGGTGTTTGGTTTGTGTGGGTTCATATGGGGTCAATATACAGGACCGATAGTGGAGTGCTCTTTGATATGAACATCCAGTTTCGATTTGAAATCACGGATCGTAGGAGCGTTCACAATATCCTGTGATAGGGAATTCCACACAAAGCAAATACGCCCCGAGAAGAAATGACGTCTACAATCGAGTCTTGATGGTGGTATAACGAGACAACTTGAATGACTCCGTGTATTCTTAGGGGAACTGACTTTAATCAAATCACGAAGAGGGTGATTTTCCATCCGCAGTATTTTAAACATAAGGATCATGTCGCTCCTTACTCCCCTTTGTGTAAAATCGGTCAATCCCAGCATGGTCATTCGCTCTTGGTACGGGATGTGCTGCATCTCATCAACTAGCTTCGTCGCTCGGTGGTAAATTTTATCCAGCAATTCAATGCCTTTACGCAGTCACGGTTGTCCAAACAGGGATTCGGTGTATTCAATCTTTGGATGGATGTAGGCATTTATAATGCGGTGGAGCGTTTTCAGAGAGAACCACCCAAATATTCTCCTCAGCATTCACCAAGATACCACTGTTGCCCTGTTGAAGACTTTCTGGCAATGACTATTCGGGTTCAAGTTATTAGTAATACAGATGCGGAGATCAATCTCAGCGCTGGTCCAAGTCATGTTTGCATGATCAAGATTATATGTATCCTCGTATTGCCGGTCTAGATCAAATGCAGGATATCCGGACGAAAGATTATTGCAAGCTGTCACATTTCCAGGCGTAAATGACAATATGCTCAAACGACGATGCGGATAAGTTTGGGTTTGATTATCGAGCAAAACAGGTATCACAGGTTACTATAATGTGGTTGACACCGTTTCGACCTGGACGCATCCAAGCATGCACCGCAGTATTTGTCAAGCTCTACATGAGATTAACAACTCGAGTAATTTAGAAATGCTCGACGATGCCCTGAGTGACAACGGAATGAAATTTATAAATCCACAGTGAACCTCTGTATGATAATATACAATTATGACGGGAACAACTCACTTTGTAGAGCGCCCAATTAATGTGAGATGAGAGCAATGTCTTGGGTAGGAAATCGGGCTGCAATTGGACTTCGATCATGGGCTGGAAAACAGGAAAGATGGAGGTCGCACAAACGTGTCTGGTCATAGCTGAATCTTGAAGCCGTATAGGTGGCAACATTGCGAGGGCACTATTGCAATATGAATATTGTTTTACAACGTGTGCCGTGGTAAATTGAGCGGACTCCGAAACACGGCGGAGCCTCGCTGCCATTGATTTTGATCAGAAAAACACGACCGTATCTCAGTTTATGTGCAAGTGTGCGACACTTTGATGACATGCATATTTACCCCTGAAGCAAGGAAATGAAACAAGAGCAGTCGGATGCCCCATCGGGATTCCGACAAGCTGCGGGATCACGCAGTTAGGAACGAAAGTATGCTCGTTCTCAAAAAAGGAGATGTTGTCGAGTCGAATCACTTTGTAGGCGTGCCGATGGGAATCAATTGGATTTTCACTCAACTGTAGGTCAACGGTCAATAAGTTATACTGCGTGAGCTTCTGATGACAGGATTTAATGATCTGAGTTGTTTATCAGGCTTTGTTGTTGTTGACCTCCTTCGGTCGACGTTGACCGTGAATGTACATAACAAGCGCATGTAATAGAGGAAAATATTCGCAGCTCAGGATGTGGATGCTGTTCACCTTGTGTTCACCGAGCTTGCGTAGTTGTTCTTGGACGTTTCGTCATCAGGCTAGATGACATCATCAGCAAAACTTCTTTCGAAGCGTCTTGCAGTTTGAATTCGTTGGTTATTATACTGTTTGCCTGTCCGTTCACGGTCACTCCCGCGGATTGGTCGAGTTCATGTTATGCCGTCTCCGTGATCGGTTTCTCATTGGTCCATATGTTGCAGCCAGTTGGAGATGCTGGTTAATTGAATTTGTTGTTGAGTGCCACGCTTCCAAGAATTCCCGAGCCCGTCGGTCGTTTCCTCTGGCTAATATTCTTGTGCGGTCCCAGTCGAACTGATGCCCAAATTGATCAACATGTATTGAAATCAGTGAATTCCGGTCATGTCTGCGTACGGCCAACTGGTGTTCATGTAGTCTTGTGCTGAGTTTGCGACCCGTTTGTCCGACGTAGTTCTTTTCACAGTCTCTGCATGAAATCTTGTAGACGATATTCGACTGCTCTTCTTTTGTCACTTTATCTTTCGTGTTGTTGAAATAGTTGCGAAGTGTTGATGCTGGTTTATGCGCGATGTCTATTCCAAGTGGCCGAAGCACCCGAGCTGCGATTTCGGAGATATGTTGAATATAGGGCAGAGTGCGTCTGCTTCTGTTTTCTTCTGGGGTTCTTTGTTGTGGGCGGTTGGACCTGTTTCGTAGTATGAAGCTTCTTGGATATCCATTTTTCTGGAACACTTTGAACAGATATTCTTCTTCTTTTCTTCTCAGTTCATCTGTACTGCAGTGGGTTGCTGCTCGTTTGAATAGGGTTCTGACGCAACTGCGTTTGTGAGTGTTCGGGTGCTTGCTGTGAAAGTTCAGTATTTGATCCGTGTGTGTGGTTTTCCGGTAGACGCAGGTCTCTAACGTTCCGTCGCTTGTCCGCTTCACTTGGACATCCAAAAATGGTAAACAGCCGTCAACTTCAGTTTCCTTTGTAAATTGGATTCCAGTAAATACACAATTGAGCAGTCGGTGTGATTCATCCAGTTCTGTTCTTTTCATAATCACGAAGGTGTCGTCCACGTAGCGGATCCATAATTTTGGTCGGATTATTGGCAGGGCAATTCGTTCCAAACGTTGCATAACTGCTTCAGCAACTAAGCTGGAAATCGGTGATCCCATTGGCGTTCCTCGGATTTGTTCATATATCTTTCCATTAAACTTGAAGTGCGTTTGAAGACACAGCTCGATCAGTTCCATTAAACTTTCGTGTGTCAATCGATTTCCATTCTTTTCCGTTCCTTTTTTATTGAGTAAAGATGATATAGTTTGCTTGGCGAGTGTTCTGTCGATTGACGTGAATAGAAGAAGAAGAAATTGACTTTATTCGTACACACGAATTTTCAGCTGTTACAATAATTTCACCATAAATTTAAAAAAAATGATAAACATGTCCCGACATCGAGTTACAATTTGTCGGCTGAACGATTTTTCTTGTCCGTCTTAATTGATTGACATACGATCCAGTTTACTAGCAAAAGTTTTTGGGTCAAACGTTTCACTGCAAGTCCCGGTATCTCGTACTTCGTTCGAAAGTGCACGTCCAAATTTGACCTCAGTTGATCCGAAAATATTTGATGCATTTTACCCTTGGAGAAATTATTTGTATGCACGGCCGATTTGAAGGCCCCGTTACGTCGAAAGAAACCATTAGTTCGTCCTCTTCGATCTTCACGTTCTTCAATTTCCGCAAAAATTGTTCGGCAGAGTTGACCGAATGTTCCGAATCCGCTACTAGGTATAGCAATTTTCTCCGCAGCTCTCATTATCACGAAGCGGGGCCTTTGAATCGGCCGTGCTCAAAATTAATGTTTTCATGCGTTTTTATTTTTTCAGTCAACACGGAACCTTTTGTTTTTGAAACGTTTTAACATGTCGCGAACATGTAAACGAAGGACGTTTGATGCCCCGCACGCTTTAAATGCTGCGCAATATTTTTATTTGAAGGATGGGGAATTGCTGCGCCGGTCAAAAAAATGCGAGAGAAAACTCATACATGGGGGTTTAAAAATCGTGCAGCATGACTTTTCACCAACATCCATCACAATCACAAAGCCTAATGCCTGCAGACGAAACCGAAGCTGTTTTGATTTTGAATGTGACTGGCAATCTCAAATTTTCCCATCAAAGTTTGACGTCCCTCTTATTTGTATTGAAATTCTGTGTTTAAACTATTTTGAATAACTGAAAATTCGTTTTAACGAAAAACGAATGGAATTTTCGTTAATCAAAGTAGTTAAACACACAATTTTCAATCACTAAGAGGGACAGTCAAAATTTGAGATTGCCAGTCACATTCAAAATCAAAACAGCTTCGGTTTCGTCTGCAGGCATAGGCTTTGTGATTGTGATGAAGTTGGTGAAAAGTCATGCTGCACGATTTTTAAACCCCCATGTAAAGTTTTCTTTCGCATTTTTCTGACCGGCGCAGCAAATTCCCCATCCTTCAAAATAAAATATTTCGCAGCATTTAAAGTGTGCGGGGCATCAAACGTCCTTCGTTTACATGTTCGCGACATGTTAAAACGTTTCAAAAACAAAAGGTTCCGTGTTGACTGAAAAAATAAAAACGCATGAAAACATTAATTTTGAGCACGGCCGATTCAAAGGCCCCGCTTCGTGATAATGAGAGCTGCGGAGAAAATTGCTATACCTAGTAGCGGATTCGGAACATTCGGTCAACTCTGCCGAACAATTATTGCGGAAATTGAAGGACGTGAAGATCGAAGAGGACGAACTAATGGTTTCTTTCGACGTAACGGGGCCTTCAAATCGGCCGTACATACAATTAATTTCTCCAAGGGTAAAATGCATCAAATATTTTCGGATCAACTGAGGTCAAATTTGGACGTGCACTTTCGAACGAAGTACGAGATACCGGGACTTGCAGTGAAACGTTTGACCCAAAAACTTTTGCTAGTAAACTGGATCGTATGTCAATCAATTAAGACGGACAAGAAAAATCGTTCAGCCGACAAATTGTAACTCGATGTCGGGACATGTTTATCATTTTTTTTAAATTTATGGTGAAATTATTGTAACAGCTGAAAATTCGTGTGTACGAATAAAGTCAATTTCTTCTTCTTCTATTCACGTCAATCGACAGAACACTCGCCAAGCAAACTATATCATCTTTACTCAATAAAAAAGGAACGGAAAAGAATGGAAATCGATTGACACACGAAAGTTTAATGGAACTGATCGAGCTGTGTCTTCAAACGCACTTCAAGTTTAATGGAAAGATATATGAACAAATCCGAGGAACGCCAATGGGATCACCGATTTCCAGCTTAGTTGCTGGAGCAGTTATGCAACGTTTGGAACGAATTGCTCTGCCAATAATCCGACCAAAATTATGGATCCGCTACGTGGACGACACCTTCGTGATTATGAAAAGAACAGAACTGGATGAATCACACCGACTGCTCAATTGTGTATTTAATGGAATCCAATTTACAAAGGAAACTGAAGTTGACGGCTGTTTACCATTTTTGGATGTCCAAGTGAAGCGGACAAGCGACGGAACGTTAGAGACCTGCGTCTACCGGAAAACCACACACACGGATCAAATACTGAACTTTCACAGCAAGCACCCGAACACTCACAAACGCAGTTGCGTCAGAACCCTATTCAAACGAGCAGCAACCCACTGCAGTACAGATGAACTGAGAAGAAGAGAAGAAGAATATCTGTTCAAAGTGTTCCAGAAAAATGGATTTCCAAGAAGCTTCATACTACGAAACAGGTCCAACCGCCCACAACAAAGAACCCCAGAAGAAAACAGAAGCAGACGCACTCTGCCCTATATTCGACATATCTCCGAAATCGCAGCTCGGGTGCTTCGGCCACTTGGAATAGACATCGCGCATAAACCAGCATCAACACTTCGCAACTATTTCAACAACACGAAACATAAAGTGACAAAAGAAGAGCAGTCGAATATCGTCTACAAGATTTAATGCAGAGACTGTGAAAAGAACTACGTCGGACAAACGGGTCGCAAACTCAGCACAAGACTACATGAACACCAGTTGGCCGTACGCAGACATGACCGGAATTCACAGATTTCAATACATGTTGATCAATTTGGGCATCAGTTCGACTGGGACCGCACAAGAATATTAGCCAGAGGAAACGACCGACGGGCTCGGGAATTCTTGGAAGCGTGGCACTCAACAACAAATTCAATTAACCAGCATCTCCAACTGGCTGCAACATATGGACCAATGAGAAACCGATCACGGAGACGGCATAACATGAACTCGACCAATCCGTGGGAGTGACCGTGAACGGACAGGCAAACAGTATAATAACCAACGAATTCAAACTGCAAGACGCTTCGAAAGAAGTTTTGCTGATGATGTCATCTAGCCTGATGACGAAACGTCCAAGAACAACTACGCAAGCTCGGCGAACACAAGGTGAACACCAAGCGCATGTAGGCTTCATACTTCACAGCGTGTCAGACAGCGCACCCAACAAACATGAACTCTAGCCGCATTCACTACTCGGTTCAGTCAGTTAATCGTGAAAATTAAACCGACCAAATATCTTCTTGTGCTCACACTAAAGTATCTAATAAATGAAACTGGAGTCCAGGGTGTAATACATCAGGTTGACTGCTAGAAGTTGGTTCGCTTCTCATAAGCTACCGTACAGAAAGCGCAGCATCTCATCCAATAACGCACGGATGTACAATCGTACAGTACTTTGTGCTGTGTGGCTAACATCGTGCTAAATTGATTGGCCACCGCTAGTGAGCTGCACGCTGAAACCGCTGGAGTCTAACTACCATTCCTGGATCAGGCTTGTGCTTTCATACATACATACATAATAATGCTCAGAAAAATAATGGTTAACCCTAATCAGGGGGTTGTAGCCCCTGGTGTTCATCTCCGGTTTCTCTAGCAGCTAGGCGGTCATAGTTAATTTTTAGGTAAGTATTTTACACATGGGATCTCGGTCTAGCACAAATAGTGAAATATTCGACCATAGAGTAGGATTCGAACCTGTAACGACTCATTGCGTGCAAATTGCCACCCAGACTGCGCAGCAAACACCATGCTAAACTGATTAACCACCGATAAGGAGCTACATGCAAAAAACGTTAGAGTCTTACAGCAATTTCTATTCTATTATATATTTTAGCCTGGGCCACCTGACAGTATTTTAGCCCACATGCAGTCCAAGATTGTGCGGCACTTTGGCTGTATCAGGCTTGTAAATTTATACATAAGCCACCCGGGCTCCACAAAATATATCACACGTATTAGTACGGAAAGTATCATTTACATTGTCCGAAACAGAAGAACAGCGAAGCGCCAATAAGCATACCCACCTGCTGCCAATCAAACACGAGTCCACGCATCATATAGTTGCTGTCTTTCCACACACGAAAGAATTCGCTACCGGGATAGGGTAGGGCAAGAATAACAAAGTCGTGGTACCGGTCGTGATTGTCCGCTTTCTCGGAAGAAGTCACGCTGTAAATTGGGATACAGAAACATTTGGCGAGCATATATTTGGCACAGTAATGCACCGGAGAATTATAAAGTAACCACAATGAGCCAATTATATGTATTGTGCAGTACAGTGGAACCCACGTACAACGAACTCGCTTACAACGAATTCCCGCTTATAACGAACACACCATGATTTCCCAAATAAATTCCCTATCTGCAAGCTTATTTGAAACATGCGTACAACGAATCTGTTCGTTACGAATCTCGCTTATTACGAACACCGTACACTTTCCCGACAGCTATGTTTGTTCTATAAAGTACATGCGTACAACGAACTCGCTTTGTCTGGCATTTAACCCACAACGCTCCGTCAAGAGTGGCCTGCAGTGCGTTAAGAATAGAACTGACACACACAGCTTGGCGAGAAACAGGCAGCCTGGCCTACAGTGTGCTAACTGACTCGCACGCACGCACAAGAAAATCACGTGAATTCTCTGTGATTGGTAATCACAGACTCATGACAAATTGCAATCACTCAGTCAGACACTTCGTCTGTGAAAGATGCCAGGAGTGCTCTTGATCTCTGCAGAAGATTTTTTAGAATAAAAGGAAGAGACGTCGAAAGAGAACTTGAATTTGTGGAGAGATCGAGGCATTGGCGAAGTCAAAACTTAAACAAAAGAGTATCGCCGGCTACTTCAGAAAACGTGAGATTGGACTGTCAGTGTCGCAACTCGCTTACAACGAACTCCGCTTATAACGAACATTTTACTCTCTCCCCAGCGATTCGTTGTACCCGGGTTCCACTGTACTTCTGTTCTGTGCGGCTAACACCGTGATAAATTGATTGGTCATCGTTAGATAGCTGCATGCTGAAACACACTGGAGTCTCACTACCATTTCTATTTCCCGCCTCATATCTGTCTAGGCCTGGGCAACCTGACAGTATCTTATCCCACGTGCAGTCTGAGACTGTGCAGCACTTTGCCCAGGTCCGGCCTATGCTTTCATACATACTACTAATTGTGGGTATAACGGTGGTCGTGTTGTGATGCTGTCTGATATTTGCTATATCAATCGTTCAAAAATTGAAGCCGCTTTTCAAATCTGACAGACAGGTTTAACTGAAATGTTAGATATCATCCAAAGCTCCGAATATACCGGAAGAGCATCTAAATAAACAATTTGTCCGAAGTAAAAAGCATCCCAAGCCAGGTGAAGAGAGCAAAACAAACAGATAGCAGATGACGCACCCTGTTCCCGAAAACCGCATGAGGCAGAAGGGAAAACCCTCAGTTGCTCACCAGATACACGAATGTGTAACAATAAAGAAAATTGACAAAAATAGGAAGTGGAATATTTCCTATGGTCGAAGATAACATGGTACGTCTTTGTGGTGAAACAATGATATTTGGTAAATCACACACTTGCACGCGAAAGATCTTGAAAGCCGAGCTCGAACAGAATGGTACTGGGCCAGTAGTTTTACAATAGTAGAAGCAACAATGACAGAACATGCTCAAAATTGCTCATTAGTAATTACAACCTTTGTGGTATGACATTGAGTGCAAGGGGGAACCCGGCAGATTAATTAAACGCAAGGGTTTGCGCGAAAATCGGGCAAAATATAGAGATAAAATAACAGCTTAGGGATGTAGTAATCTTGTGTTGCGCAGCTAACATCGTGCTAAATTGATTTGCCACTGGTACTGAGCTGTAAGCGGAAACGCGCTGGGGTTTCACTAACATTTT
>JACCGJ010000584.1:154419-184447 GCA_013407085.1 Atriophallophorus winterbourni | reverse complement strand
TTCCAAGTGAAACAGACACGGACAGAGTAAAAATACCTTCTACAGTTCAGACGGGAATGGGGTACGACCAGCACATATTCATGGGTCCGATAATTCCTCGAATCCCTTCGCGTGAATAAATCCTGTAAGGGATGGTTCGGGGTATGAAAAGTTTTGTATAGTAAGATAAGGTCTCCTCTGATTCGTCGATAGGGAAAATCGAACAGATTCATTTGAGCTATCCTTTCTTTATATGGTTTGTTTCGGATGCTGAGAACTAGTTTCGTTGAGCGGTGATAGATTCGCTGCATAAGTTCCACATCCCTGTTGAGCCACGGAGACCATGACTGCACACCGTATTCCATGACTGGTCTCAAGTATGTATTCATGATCCTTGGGAATATCTTGGGCGAAAATTTCCCAAATACACGTTTGAGTAGATTAAGAACGCGTGTTGCTTTTTTAAAAGCACTGTTAGTTTGAAGTGATGTTTTTAAACTGGAGCATATCCAGACACCCAAATCTTTTTCTTCACTGCAATTTTCAAGGACATGCGAACCTATGTGATATGTGAACTCTACTCGATTCCCCACATTCATGATCCTGCGTTTGTTGAAGTTAAACGGCAGTTTGTTCTTCAACGACCAGCTGTGAAGCGTATCAAGATCCTTTTGTAATAGCAGACAGTCTTCTGGACTACGAATGCTGCGCCAAATCTTTATGTCGTCCGCAAATAACGAAATGTTACATCTAACAATTTCCGGTATTTCATTGACATAAACCAGAAAGAGGATCGGACCAAGGACTGAACCTTGGGGAACTCCGCTAGTTGCTGCGATTGGTTTGGATAATGCACCATCAACACGTACCTGGTTAGTGCGATTTGTTAGGTAGTCATTTAGCCAATTCAGCAACTTTCCAGTGATACCAAGCCTTTCAAGCTTCTGCAGTAGTAGGGAATGGTCAACACGATCGAATGCTTTTGAAATATCTAAGTAGCACGCGTGTATTGCTTGTCCTTTATCTACCGATTTTGTCCAATCATCTAGCGTTACCAGTAAATTAGACAAACAGGAATAATTTCGTCTGAATCCATGCTGGTTCCTCGAAAGCAACTGATTATTCTCGAAGTGTTTCATTAGATCGTCAACAATGAGTCGCTCAAGTAATTTTGAAATCACTGGTAACAGAGTAACGGGTCGGTAATTGGAAACATCGGAGCGATTTCCACCTTTGTAAATTGGAGAAATTATTCCTCGTTTCCAATCTGTAGGAATCACTCCACTTGCCAGTGTTTGCTCGAACAAGTAAGTGAGTGGTTTGTATACCAAACTCGCAAATTGCTTCAATATTTTCGGGGTTATTCCGTCGGCCCCAGGAGACTTTCCGGTTTTAAGATTAAATAAACCTTGGAGGACGCGTTTCTCAGTGACACTTATTTCACTTAGGGCAACCGTGTTTGAAAGTGTTGGATTTGGGCTGTTTATTGCATGTTCTATCGGGTTGAATACCGATGAATAAAACGTGGCTAAAGCATCAGCAGTTTCTGCTGCAGTTGTTGTTGGTCCAGCTGATGTGTTCACGGACGCTACTCCAGGTTTCACCTTAGCTTGATCGTTAACCATACGATATAGTATTTTGGGGTTTCGCTCCATCATGCTTGATATCACTTCTTGGAAGCACAACTTGTCTTGGATGACAAATTTGTTTACTTTGTTCCGCAGTAAACGGAATGTTTCCCAGGTCTCGGATGATGGGTTTTGCCGATGGTGTCGCCAAGCAATGTTTCGTACCGTTAACCACTTACGAGTTCGGCTTCTTAATTTAAATTCAAAGTTTTTTCTTGAGTTCCTGAGGACAAATTCGGAGCTCACTTCGATTGAACTTTTGAGATTAGATATTAGCCATATCCAAAAGTCATGTACGTTGCTGGTTTCCGGTTGGCAGTTAAACGTGTTTTTCAGAGCATCACTCAACGCCATAGTGTTGATCCGCCTAACTCTTTTACGGGCATCATTTGTTCTTACAGCTTCAAACAGATAGTCAAACTGGATGACGACGTGATCACTTAGTCCCAGTGGACTTTCGTAAGCAACGTTATCAATGTCATGTTCATTGCTTGTCAGAACGAGATCTAAGAGTGAGGGTAAATCGTTTCCGCGGTATCGGGTATTACATGTAATGTGGTTATAAAGAGGAATATCGTCAAACAACTCACTGAATGCGCGCTCGAGGGAGTGTTCTGGGTAAATGGTGCTGCTCTGCAGATTCGGTAAATTGAAGTCACCCATAATCAAAAATCCACAAGTGTATCTGGAAGTAACCATGCGAATTTTATCCAGTAGGGCCAGATTGTAAGTTTCCTGTGCAGACGGTGGGCGATATACTACTCCCAAAACACAGTCTTCGCCGTTAGCTAGTCGGATTGAGCACCAGAGTGTATCCAGTAACACGATGTCTGGATCCGTAATCTCACGGCACAGAAGGTTTTGGCTATAATACAAAGCTACTCCTCCTCCTCTGGTTTCACGGTCATGACGAATAAGTGACATTCCTGGTAATTCTAGTTCACTATTTGTTTGCTGAGTCTGCAGCCACGTTTCCGTTACGGCGATGATGTCTGGTGAACATCTCAGAAAAACTGCACGCAGTTCACCGATTTTGTTTCCGAGACATTGTGCGTTGGTGTAGATGCATTTCATAGTTGTTTTTCTCAACAAGGATGGGGTGTGGGGAAGAAGGCTAGTGGAGTGCAGAATATATGTTAGGCCGACTCCTCCAGAGTCGGCAACTGAAGGTTTTTTGCTTGCAGGGATGCTTGATCGTTTTGGGGTTGTACTGTTGGAATACAGTGATCTATCGTATCGGCTGAAATTGTTTCTGACACGTCAACAACTGATTGACTTGGTAGTGTTTCTATTGAACTTAGTGGTGCATCTATCTTTCCAATATGGTGTTTCGATGCACCTAGTCTAATTTCTCGCGGGATTATTCTGCGGCCATTTTCCCAACGAGTTTTGACCGTGTTCAACATATCATTACGCAAGAACGTTATTTTAAGGGGCTTAGGACCGATGCCCTTATAATTCGTAGATTTGGGGATGCGGAACGTGTCCGTCACAGCTACATCATGCAAACCAAGTATATCACTGAGGAATCTCCATTGTAACTGATCGTGTTTGCGCTGCACCGCTTTATCAGTTGCTTCATCAGCTTCTGGAACTCCCAAAAGGATTATACTTCGATCATCCCTCTGTTTCGTTTGGTTTTGTTGCTGGTCCTTTCGGGCCCTTTCCCACCAGGGCACATCAGCAAAGATCCTTGCAGTGGTCTCTGAACGCTCCTTACGCAGGAGAAAAGCGGATAGTAAGATGTTTTCAAGATCCCTTTCAGAGCGAACCGTGATTCTAAGCAATCTTGGCTGGTCCAGATTTGAAGAAGTAGGTTTACGACTTAGTCGTATCAATGATAGTGGTTCAACTGGCTCCAAGTCCATGTTGTTGCACAACCTTTTCCATTCTTCTTTATCGTGCTTTAGCCTGTCCCCTAGTAAGGTGGCACTCGTTTCCTTTACGTTGGTGCAAATCACGCTTAGTCCATGGACTGAATGTACACTGTGTGTTTGGCGCTTTCGCTGGTTGCTGGACGTTTCAACTACCTTAGATCGAATACCTATAGTGTCCACTTTGGGAGTGTTTTGCACGATGACTTTTGGTTTTGAACCTGAGGGTTTTCGCTGATCCTTCGGGTGAGCAGGTGGCTTTGGCTTCGTATCTTTTTGCGGACCAGGGATGTTTTGGGCAGACAGGCCTTTAACAGTCGCATTTGTAAAGGTGGCCTTTTGATGAAAAGGACGCTCCTCAAGACACTCCGGCACATTTGCAACAGCTGAACATTCGTGTTGAAAGATCGAAGATTTAGCGTTTATCTGACTGGTATTACCGTCAGTGGTTTCCGATTTATCGAAAAACATACTGGCAAACTGAGAATTTTGAGTCTCTACCGATGTCTTCAACGTTTGTATGATAAGCTCTAAGCTCAGCATCCGATCATCCAGGTTGCTTTGCGCAACACTTGTTCGAGCAGTTAAATCTGCGTTTGGTTTAGCTCGACAACTTTTGCACACGTAGCTTACACCAGGCATGTTTTCACCCATCAGGATCGATAGCGCATCCAGGGTCAATGCTGTCACATTTTGCGTGACATTTGTGGGAACAGTTTTGACACATGACAGATTTGACCTTACCACTGACGACGCACATTTCGCGAACATCAGATTGTTTCATGTAAACGGAGTCAACCAAAAGTACAAATCAGAGCACAAAAATCGATACGGCTGCGGTTGGTTTGTGTGGTATTGGGCGGAGTTGACGGAAAATAACGGGTTGTCGGAAAATTTCGTCACTCGATTTAGCTGCTAATTTGCCAGATCCCCTTTGAGATTTTTTTGGCGTGAATTTGATATCACGTTGTGTATTTCTCCGAGTTCCCGACAGTGATAAACACCGATGGGGTAATCGAACAGCAGAAACACAAAAACGATTCAAATAAGCGAACAAACTGTAGAAAAATCCACGGTTGACGTACATAAAGAACGACACGTCGCAGATGGATGATTTTTGTATGAATAGATCCGACGTAGCAAGCTTTCAGATAGATATCCCAAAATCAAACCGATCGGATGAAAACCAAGAAAGTTATATCCGAAAACATCGGAGGTCAAAATTAATCCAACCGCACGTCACGTCAAGTATTATATCCGTCACGTTTAACACCTAAGTCACTTCATCCCCAGTTTGATAACTTCTGAAGAATGCAGAATACGTTTAAATGAATTTATTTAGCAGGCGAGATATGCAATTAATTTTAAGAACGGCGATCGTTCCGTAGTTGAGTATCGCTGAATTGCTCGAGATGTCATACCATACAACGAAAAATAAGTGAACTAGGGATGAAAGCAGATTATGAGGTAGACGATGATTCACGCCTCATGATTGGGCCGTTGAATAATGTAGTCGGCACATTTGAGATTTTAGCCGAATCTATGCCTCAAAATGAGAGGATGAATGAAATGTTAACTTATTTTGAACATACCTTTGTTCAAGGTCGACGAATTAGAGGTAGAAGAGAAAACTTTGCACCAGCTATATTTCCACCTGAATCCTGGAATAAGTATGAAGACGCAAATAGTGGTGTTGCCCAAACGAATAATGCTGTAGAAGGCTGGCATCATGCATTACAGTCACTCTTTTCTTGCAAACATCCCACCACGTGGACATTTGTTAACGGTTTGCGAAAGCATTACCGACAGCATACGGCCTCAGTTCTTCAAGCAAGTGCTGGGGTTCATATCAAACAGAAGAAGAAGTATGCTGAGATATGCGCCAGGACTTCTCGATAAATTCCGCGATACTCAACTACGGAACGATTGACGTTCTTAAAATCAATTGCATATCTCGCCTGCTAAATAAATTCATTTAAACGTATTCTGCATTCTTCGGAAGTTATCAAACTGGGGATGAAGTGACTTGGGTGTTAAATGTTTGGTGATTAAGTGTCTGACGATTAAGTGTCTGACTATTAAGTGTCAGTAAACCAACTCAGCTCACTTCGCTCGATAAAGGTGATGCAAAGTGGGATTTACCACCGGGATAACAGCTGCGCAATTCTGACAATCTATGCATCTGAGATGGTAATGAGAGCAGAGTGCTCGTAGTAGGCTGTAGAAATTGTGAGTTAAGCAGACCTATAAAACAACGTGGATAAAGTATGATTGAAAATGATCATGGTTGATAAACAACGAAGCGATACATCTACTGACAGAAAAAAGTGAACTCAGATTATCTATAATAATCATTATGGTTATTAGTGCGTATAAAAATCACAGAAAGCTGCTGAAAGCGATTAAACGAAGTAAAACACTCAATGATAATCAGAGCAAACTAGGGATCAATGAGTGGGAAAGACGTTACTCCAAGAGACGAGGAAGACAGCAAATCTAATTTTCAATGCCACATACAACGTTCAAACGAATAGCACGATCGAACTGCTTCGGTAGGTCCAATTTGAGTGAATTCATTGTCTGCACAAACTTTTCTTTCGAAAGCGTGAGGCTGTGTTTGGAACAAAAGAGATTTGAACTGATGAGGCTCAAAAAGCGATGTACTACTTCAAAGTGTTGAATTGTTATGTGATACAATCGTTCGTAAAAAGTTCAGTGTCCCAATTTCAATCAAGGTTTTGAACGCACTAATTTTAAAATTTAAACGATGAAAGCAAAATTTCGGTTCAGTGGTAAAGTCAAAAGACAAATCGATGAAATCGTCATGGGTTCATCTCTGTGACTACTATTACCGGATATTTTCACGGCTAAGCTGGAGTAATGGCCATTGAAAGCCTCAACTGAGAAACTCAATATGTATTTACGATATATTGATGACACATTCCTCGTTTGCAATAAAGAAGTGGATATTGATAACGGACTCACTGATTTGAATAATGCTCACGAAAAAATCTCTGATACATACGAATTACAAAATAGTGAGCACTTAGTTTTCCTCAATGCTTCAGTAGCATGAAGACCAGATGAAACCTTGAGTAGACGATTTTTTAGATAGCGAATAAGAGTTGGATAGCATACACCTTACGTAAGCGAATGGATAAAAATAAAAAGAAACTGGGTACATTTGCTAACACACGAGCAATTCGGATTTGCTCTGAAGAACTTAGCGCATGAAGTATCCTGGGTGAAAATTGTTATCCATCATGCTAAATTAAAAACACATGCGCGCAACACCCAACATTAGAAAAGAAGCCTGTATGTCTTCGAATTCAATTTGAGGACGACGCCTCTAGTGATTCTCAATCCGGTAGGTGGAAACAAATAGTTTAAAAGAAATACAGCCCTGAATAATCTTCAACAAGAAGCCGGTAATCAGACGGCAGCTTAAAGACCGGCTATCTCGTCGAGCATACTCAATGTGCACTTGTCCATGAACCTGCCCCTGTGGTTCGAGGTACATTGGCCGTAAGATATTGATTTGTTTTTGTGCGGCTATCTCCTCCTGGAGGATGAGTCAGCTTCCATGAAGCGTCGCCCCCAGCACCACTCGGATGTGAGAACTAATAAAGCAAATATTTAAACACAATCCAATTTAAACAAGGAGCGCTTGTATGCCACTGTTGAATAAGGCTGGTACGACCAACCTGTTCAATCACATGTGTCCAAACACATGTTTAATGGGGTTAAACCCATAACCATGAAACAAAATATTCATTTGCATGCTTTTCCGTCACACAACACCCCACGACCGGTTTCGTGCTGTTGGCACTCATTAGGTAGGGACAGTAAGATCAGGATCCCCAAGCGCTTGAAACAGTGGTGGAATGGTAAACAAGGAGCGCAAGGAGCGAACAGATTGGTCGTACCAGCCTTATTCAACAGTGGCATACAAGCGCTCCTTGTTTACCATTCCACCACTGTTTCAAGCGCTTGGGGATTCTGATCGCACTGCCCCTACCTGATGACTGCAAACAGCACGAAACCGGTCGTGGGGTGTTGTGTGACGGAAAAGCATGCAAATATATATTTCAATCCAAGTTAAATGAGCAGAAGTTGTTTTCAGAATACGGACAGTCCGATCCAAGCTAATCTGGTTGACATGGACCAGTAGTGAAACCGAGAGAATGCCTTCACAGTCGTTTACACAGTTCCCCACAACGGGTCACGAAGACTTAGCTGCAAAATTTTGAGGACGGCTTAGGTCAACACCGATATCAGCCGAACCAGTTTAAGCAATATATGTGACGTTGATGTCAATGTTTCATTGAAATCAGATTCATTTTTATTTTTTGCTTCTTTTATGCGTATAGTATAAAGCTTGATGTGAAGTACATTCGTTCAATTACGTTACAATACAATAGTAGTTTTAGTCAAATTCGAATTATAAGCTAAAAAATGCCAGACAGTAAATTACAAATGATTGAGCAAGGTTGACCCTCAAGCCGTTTACGTGGGCCAATATATTTTTAGATGGGTAATCAATTTGTACGGTTTAACAGAGAGTGTGATAATGAACATGTAGCAAACTGTGTGCAAGGGACCATCAGGCCTGCGTATATTGACGGTTCTTGGTAGGATGATGATCTTTCTCATGTGATATAGCATTATATAAAAGACGAGTGATGAGTGTTTGTAGTGTTTTTGCTACTGCCTCAAGAATACATCCCTCACCGGTATATTCTGAGGAATTCTAATTGATTGCAGTCCCCAGAGTGCGGCGTTTTAAATGATGGGTGCCCATGTTACCACAGAAATATCTAGGCGGTTGCATTACATATTCGATAGTCTGGAGACAGCGAATTTCGAAGACATGTTGACTTATTAATTCTTCTTTTCTCAGTATCCATGTTTCATATCCTACAACAAAACCGCTTTATAAAGTTTACCTTTCCCGTTTTAGGGACGAGCCTCGTTGAAGCTACAGATGAACCAAGCTAAAAACGCTCCCGTTGCTGTGAAAAAGCAGGCTGAAATCTCTTTATATAAGCACCCGTTACTTCTAATGGAACTACTCAAATAGGTCAAAAAATCTACAGTCGTTAATACGTCATTGTTGAGGCTTAGCGTAGTTTCAGTCGGACATTTATTATGTAACAGAACTTTGTACTTTGTACGATACTACATAGACTGAGCATCCGTATAGAAACTGAAGACAACTAAATCATCAGCACAATCTAGATCGAAAAGTTTCTTATCACAGCCGAGCTGAGTGCCCGGTGTCGGTACGCCTGCATTGCATGAACAGAAAGGGAGAAATTGGACAACCTCGTCGGATACCACTAGCCGTAGGAATGTTTGCTGGCAGGCTATTGTACACCATATTGCATCTAGCACTATGGAAATAAAGTGCTCGAAATATAATAACGTTCTTTGCGGGACACCTTTGCAATGAGGTGCAAAATAATGCGTCTATCAACCGAATTAAAGGCATCCTTAAAACAAGAAAAATCGCTCAAGTGGACAAATAAACAAATCCACTACCGAGACGAAATCATGTTCGCTGTTCATGAATCTGTTATTCCCTGTGTAAGGTAAGGCGCTGGAGAAAAATTGAGGCAAGAAGCCAGGTAATGACAAGCGTAAAAAATTACCTCCCCCATTGGTTAAAGCATGAAATACGCACAACTATCATGAAAATAAGTATGATTGTAGATTATCCCTAAAACCACGGAAAATGTGACCTTCCTCGAACAGAGCAGGACTGGTCTATCAGGATCACCTGCCTTAAAACTTCATTGACTCAAACACAGAACTCTATTTACGCTTCACTTAGAGGCGTTCACTCAATCGACCAAGGTTCATAACAAGGAGTATAAGGCAACAGACCAGCTAAATTGCTCACGAAAATTCTCAGCGCTCTTTGCTAGTGAATACGGCACCATCGTTGCCTGCGATTGTCTCGCCGACTCGAACGGTATAAGAAATTGTGGACCGAATTAGCTGGAACCGTTTTTGGACATTACTTGCATTGCTGGCTATCCCTGTTTCCTCGACTTTTCACAGCCACCACGCTTCCCTGTCTGATCGAATGCTTGAAACTAGTTCTGATACGTCTGCATTAGGTCGCGAGACAAACGGAATCCTTGACAAATTCTCCAGTCATCGAAGGATACTCTGAGTTTTACAGTTGCAACTTCCACAAGAAATTGTACTGAAAAATGACTGAATCAGCGACACTATTTTAGCAATCACATTCCACTTCCGTATCGTAGTGGAAAGATTATTGCTCAAATCCCAAAATAGGCTTTCTGAAGCAGAGTGCAGCATTGGAACACGTATGTGACAACTTTTGTTGTTTTTTTCGTTTCTGTAACTTGATTCGCTTATTACATTTGTCAGGTTGAGAGCGGTTTTATCAAGCTTTGTGTCGGAACCATAAATCAACAAATTCATTGACATTGCCAATAAAACGAGTGAATTCGAAGATTAAGGCTGATTTCGCCCAGAAGCGCCATCACGTAATTTGGCGGTGCATCGGTTGTATAAGAATGTCGGTGCGTTGACAGAAATCGAGGTCTCACTAACATGTTGCACCACATTTTTACACGACAATGCATTCGTACCCATGGATCACCTGACATACCAAAGTAGTTCACAGATTCAGCATCGACTGGTGAAGAAGTTTCAGTACGATTAAATGTTATATGTTATAAAAGCACAAGTCTGATACAGGCAAAGTGCCGCACAGTCAGAGACTGCACGTGGGCTAAGATACTGTCAGGTTTCCCAGATCTAGACAGATATGAGACTGAAAATAGAACGTGAAACAATAGTGAGACTCCAGCGTCTTTCAGCATGCAGCTCACTACCGTTGGCCAATCAATTTAGCACTATGTTAGCCACGCAGCACAGAAATGCTGCACGATTGCACATCCGTGCGTGCGACTATAACATTCACACAATCTAAAAAACACCTAGCGCCAAAAAAGGCTGTCGCTCAAGGGTGGAGCCTATAACGCAACAGTTCTAGCTGCTATTTTAGGATGTGAAACTTGGTCTCAAGACAAAATGCAACTCCAACGTCCTCAGATCATTTACAGCCGATATCGCAGAATGGTCATGGGTATTAGCTGACTGTCTACCAGTCTACGGTTCTCGAGACCAGATATCGCGGTGGTTAGTTGCACTTAATGTATGTATGTATGTATGTATGTATGTATGTATGTATGTATGTATGTATGTATGTATGTATGTATGTATGTATGAAATCACAAGCCTGACCCAGGCAAAGTGTAGCACAGTCAAAGACTGTATGTGTGCTGATATACTGCCAGGTTGCCCAGGCCAAGACAGGTATTGGAACGAAAAATAGTCATGGCAATGAGACTCCAGCGTGTATTCACATGCAGCTCATTGCCGGTGGCAAATCGATAGAGCACGGTGTTAGCTGCACAGCACAGAAGTGCTGCAAGATTACACATCCGTGCGTTTAAGGGCTGAGCAGTGGCGATCTTGCTCTGAGCACTTAATCGATGTGCATTAATGAACGTGAGCACTTGTTGAATCGAACGAACGAGAGCTTGCTATAACGCTCCACAGTGATTGCCGCAACGAAAACTGTATTGCTGATACATGTCTACTCAATTACACTACATAATGACACTTTGCACGCGACAGGGATGTTGGCACTTCACACCCTGTGCTTTATCCTTACTGAAACATAAACATTTTCAAGTCTTTTCACTTTCCTCCTTCCTTTAAACATTTTTCCGTCGTGAAGCGTCGATACGTATTATCGATTTTATACTCTTTTTGCTGACGATTATCAGAGCGATCGAAACGATATACGCAAATCAAGTCCAGGAGGAGCGTCATGACAAAACAAAGGAATATTAAAGCGATACACCGTATTTACCGTGGATTTAGACGTTTTTCCTCACCAACACTCGTCACCATTTGGCCCGTGTAATTGTGAGCAGGAAGCAGAAGAAAATGTTCCGGAAGTGAAAATATCTGTGAATGGACCGAATCGTACAATTTTTCGGGAGATCCGTTCTGAAAGTCAGTACGACCGCAACCACGTATGAGAAGTGTGTCGCCCGTGAATGCGAGTTCAGCCGACGGAAGCACAAGCGTCATGCAGTCACTTGTGTGTCCTGAACGGAAAGAAACACGTGAAAAGAAATGCTTTAGAATAAATTTGAAATACATTAAAGAAAAGGAAAATGTATTTGGAAATATACGACATTTTAGCCCGGTACTCATGTTAAAAAACCCACAGATTACGTATTATATATTCGTGAGAAAATATATATATCAAATTGACGAAATCAATTTGGTCAATAAGAAGTACTTTCGGAAGGACACTAATACAAACGGCATAACCAAACGTTGATATAGAGACGTTCTGGGGGGTAATATGATATGCGTTGAATGGGTCTTTGATTATGCTTGACATTTGAAGAGACAATCGTGCAACAGGTGGGAAGGATTCGTGAAGATGATATTACTGAATGGATCGCCTGGAGAAAAGTACTGTCAAGATTGCTTCTGGAAAATCGTCTTAGAAATAGAGCCTGCGAGTGGAACGGTTCTGATACATCGCTTGATGAGCCAATTCTTTTGAAAGAACAGTGAAAAAGAACAGTGTAAAAGATATGGTGAAACACAAGAGCAGTTAAAATGGGACATCAGTTTAGGCGTAACGCCTACAAGTGGTGGACGAAATGTGTAAAAAGAAAGTCAATGAACTTAGTTAAACATAACGGTGAGATGACGAGTTCAAGTAAGGTTGTCGGAAATGGTGGTAGCTACTTGCTTCCTTACACTTAAGCCCAGATAGAATAAGATCATTGTATATTGCTTCCAGTCACATTTATATTATTCCCGAGAAAATTCACGAGAATGTCTCAAACCTACTTTCAGCCCACAGATGCGACGTTCCCAAGACGCGACGAGCCCACGTCTCACCCAGTGACTAGGGTGGAAAGCGAACTGGGGCCATAAATATTCGTAGGGATCTTTGTGTATGGCGTTGCAATGTGACAGCACTGATTGATGTCGGTAAAAACAATTACGATAAGCTCTTTACTAATCACCAAGTTTGTTCCCGTGTTCACTTTTATCGGTTCCAATATACTACCCAATGATCGAGACAAAATGAAGTGAAGTTACGGGTTGCTCGTACACTTTGGAGAAGGTTTTGGATCAGCCAGAAAACTGGAATGCGTGTTTGCCGAGTAGTGGTCCGCCTTGGACTAATTTATTGGCGTCGGACGTGGAAGCCGAGGTCAAGCGATATATACGATCTTTGGAAGTATTCGAAAATCGGTGGTACTTGATGTATCGAACAGGTATCTGACGTCACCTTTCGAGTGCGATGCAACCGAAAAACTTCAATGAGAAACACTGCAGTGAGTTGACCTCGTCCACCGAATGACAGATTTCACACTCACGAAACGTGTCTTAGACTTTTAAACAGCTCGTTTTGTCGTCCGGCAAGGGTGGTCAAGTGAAAACATAATTGTCAACCATGAAGGAGAATGTAGATGGCCTGGGACTGCGTACCGTATACAGCGTTCGAATGTGGGTACGTGGCACGAGACACCCATGAAGTCGGTTATCCACACGTGGAGCCAGACAAATCCCTATCTTTAAATGCCGAAAAATGTACTGATGTGTTAATTGATCTGCGTAGTGAATGTCGCGAAGCAATTTGTACTAATCTCACTTTATCTAGAATTGAGTCCTTAGACCTGACTAGAGGGAAATAAGTAACTAGGCGTCACCATATCCGACAACCTTACTTGGACCCATCATCTTAATACTTTACTTTCTCATGTTCATTGGCTTTCTTTTTATGCTTTTCGTCTTCGTCCACTTCGTGTTGAGTATACACTAATTTCTCACTTCATATTCTCCTGTATATTACCAAATATTATGTACTGCTCACCTGCTAATTTTCCCGCACTTATTTGAAAATACTTTGTGTTGCTCAAACGTTGCATCAGGATTGTTTCGCGCGCAAGCTCTACTTCTTATGAGGATATTCTTGAAGAAACTGAAACATTTTTCCTTTTGTGCTCGGCTCATAAATACTATCCTCAATGATAATTCCCACCTGTTGCATGAGGATCACCTTAAATGTCAATCTGCATCAAAGACACGTTCAAAACACATTATACTGCTTTCTAAAACGTCTTCATCTCGGATATAATTTATCTCAGTTGCTTCACGATGCCTTTGCCGAAAGGAACTGCTTATTGAACAATTACGGTCGAATTTATCTCCCTGATACAATGTGTACATTTTCTGCGAATATTTTACTTTTATGTGTATATTGCAGTATTCGTTGTGTGTGATTGTGTGTTTAACAGTGGTCTGAAGCTGAAATTTCGAATAAAGATTTGTCCTTCCAAAACTGCAGCTAATAAACGGTACAGGACAAAAACATAGCACTACTGCACATAGGTGAACAAATACGAATATGGATTAGTAGTGTAGAACTATTACAGATAAATCATCATCCATCTATAATGCTCATTTTACGTATCATCAAAATTTACCTGGGGTGCTCCGAAATTCTACCTCGAATTGACCAAAATTCAAACTTGAACCATGTTTCAATTTCATGTCGGCCAGAACATCTTTGTAATTACCAAGCACGCTTTGGCTACCCGGAAAGCGTTTCTTTAAGAGTCCACTCCCAGTCACGTGATCAGCGTGAACGTGAGTATTGATAATGTAGCTCAACTTCAGCCCCAAATCAGATATCTGAGGAAAATGAAGATTGATGGGTCAATACACCGTTTTATCACAATCAAATTGATTTCTTTACACTTGATGTTTATTCAATTTAAAATGTGAGGATTTGAGTAGCTACCTCAGCTCACACGCTACGAATATCTAGTTTGTAGTTCAACTCGACGCTTGAAAGTAGTGAATGATCAAATAAAATTCATTCAATTACTCTTGGTTGTAACGGGCGTAAACTTGGAAACAAAATACAACATAATAGAAGCATGCGAATAAAAAGAATGGAATTATCAGCGAGGAAAGTATTAAATAATTACCATTCACGCATAAATGAACCTGAACTCCACGAGATAGCTCTGATTCCTAAAATATTATTATTACAACCTGTAGCATAAACACTAAACATCTTTTAAAAACAAGTTTTATTCTAAAGCCGCATGAGCAATGCGATTGTGCGCAGAGGTTTTACTGCTGGGTTGGTCAAAGCTAATCAGAAATACAACGTATCACACTCAAAAGCGAATAATCACAACAGGTTAACAAATGGAAATGTTCACATAAACGAGTCATATAGGAGCTCTAACATCTAACATCTATCTCGAGTTCCGTAAATAAAATTTTGAACTGAAAGCAAAAGACAAATCATTGTCCAGCATTGTGAAACAAGTTCAAATGTATAACGAAAACTCACCAACTTAGAATCACGATCAACCGTTTCCAACACAGGATCGATGATGATTGCCTCTTTCGAAAGTTTGTCGGCCAGAAGATAAGTGAATGTGCAAGAAACACTCTCAAATAATGGTCTGAAGAGTAACGGGCCACTCGCAGAGAAAACGGCTGACATAGCTGGAAAAGGGATAATATGATGATAATATTTAATACCAACCAATTTTCAGAATAAATTGCAAAAGGATAGCAAACAGCTAAGCATTTTTTTCAAACAATGACGGCTAAAACAATTATAAAGATTAACAGCGTTGACAAGTAAAAGAGTACGATGAAATGTAAAATAATGCGGCAATCGGTGTAAAAATATGTAGCACATTACCGTAATAAGTTTATTGATATTTAATTACTTTACTGGAGAAATCAGAACTCACACACAATCGGATCAATATGATGATGATTTTATCTGGTTTCTCAACATTGGACATTCAATGAAATGCCCAATCGAAATTCTAATGTTAAATCGCTTATACATAGTATTATTATATCCGTGGCATGACACAAACCGTGAGTAGCACGGAATCTATGATGAACTGAAGCAACTTACTGACCAATTTTCACAATGGTTTTAATTTTAGATAAAATCGTCTATCAATAAAATCAAAATAAAGATATCCATGTGGTCGTTTATGTGTGCTCGATGGCTGTTGGCCTCTGTCTGTTAATACAGGCTATGCCACAATCTGAGGTGATCCCAAATAGCCTCTGACAACAAAGTCGAGCTCATGGCTTTCACAAACTCGGCGGAACTGCTTTTACTGTAAATAGAAGGGAATATAGCGGGTGACTGACGCCTTAATCTTAGTTTTCTTTCTGTAGATGGAGCTCGTCCATCTAGTGGAAGGAAAACATTGATTTCTAACCCCCACTGCCTTGTGTGTTACCCGATTGCAGGAAAAGCTTCGTGAAAAAACTTCAGGAAAATCCGGAGAATTTCCGTGAGCGGATAGCTGGCGCATAGCACTTTCTATCTATCAACTTGCTGATGCCTTGTCAGCGTAAGCGACGCTGCTGCGGTAAAGTGAATACGCACTGTAAACCAGGTTGACAGATTACTTCTGAATTTTTCTTCATTGTCAGCTTGGAGTTGTCTCAGAGATGGAAGTTCAAACAGGATAAAATGAGGTTAGATCTGCCAATCTACTTAGTTATTTTTATGTCTAGTGATAGTCTAGTTGAACAGAGATACGTGAGGCTATGCACTGGCTTAACCTGAAAGAGTTCAACAGTGATAAGAAGCGAGATGGTTTGATGTTGGAAATAGAGAAAAGTAAAAAATAAAGCTAACAGTAAATCGTTTTTTTGTGGAAAACACATTCAGAAACAGATTACTCCGTGTTATGTTATTAAGATGAAGCAAGAACAGTAGAGTAAATAGAACGGATTATTGAGAAACACCGCTGCTTAAGAGGACCCCAAATTTCTGAGCAGAGTCAATCTATAAATAGTCACACCGTTATCAGATTGTTTTAGTCATTTGACAAAACTGGTAATGGACGGTTTAACACAAAACAACTAGATCTCGGCTTGAAGTCAATTCTCTAAAACGATGTTCAGTTCAGCTAGCACAGGACTGTAAGTGGCTGATAAATTAATAGAGCGTCCAGAAGTTTTTTGGTAGAATCATTCTGCGAAGCGACCACCACTGTCAAATTTGATTATTTTGTCCGTTGATATCTTCGGCGTATACGAGAGGCAATGATATGTCGAGAGTTGGCGAACCCGTCTATCGGGGATACAGGTTAATGTAACTTCAAATGTAAAAGAAAGTAAAGGATACTGTTCATTAGGAAGGTGATGTCAGATGCGGAGGAATCATGCATACAGCGAGACAGTAAACGGATATAATGGCAACTTTTTTGTTTCTACTGTTTATTTTTTGGAACAGAAATAATTCACCTAAAAATTTGTATTCTAAATTTATCTGCAACTAGTCACCTATTTGGAAAGAATATTGCAGGAAAACCTCGGGGCACGAAGCTTTCAAACCATATTTTAACGTGTCTTTTGACTTTCAAGCGATCAGCTCATCAGGCAGCTGATTTGAGAAGCTCAAGAAATTTTGCTTCAGACGACCATACGTTTTGGTGAGCTCAGTGTTTTCCTATTTAAAACGTTCAACGATAGAAAGAATACATTTTAGCTGCCTATGGAGCCTAAATCTTTCAGGAATTCAAAGGTTTGGATTTGGGCGCATCTTGGACATTCGCACGGGAGTGAAAACAAACCTGAGATTAAACGTCCCCTGTTGGATTTTTAACCAAACCCACAAACATTTTGGTAATTGAACGTTGGAAACCCACCTTTGGCAGTAATATATCATTCTTAAATAAAGGGCTTTAGCCAAGGACGCAGATTTCTAAATGAGTCCTAACAATCAGCGTATATAACATCCGACGTTCTGATTTTGTGAAAGATTTAGACCTGAAAAGTTCTGTTTCATTTTGTCACGCAGATTAGCCCAACCAATTTTAAGTCAGCTCTGATTACTGTGTCTAAGTCCTCGGCCCACTTAACCAATTTGATATCTAGCAAACCGTTATTGATAATCACTGTGATTGCGTCAACTGCTGCAGACAACAGATGACATTTACTATAGTTCAGATGCACAGATAAGCAACCGTGCAGTACTTTTGTACTGCGTCGGTAAGACCATGTTAAAAAGATTTGTCACCGGGAATTAGCTGCATGTGAAAACTCACTGAAACCTTACTGCAACCTTTCTTATATAGGAATCCATTCTCATCCAAATAATTACTTAATATTTCCACGCGTAAGTTTCTAAACAAAAACGTTTCACAACAGGAATTCGTATTTATAGGTTTGAATCAATATAAGACACAATAGCACCCACTGAGTGAACATAGCCAAGATACCGCAATGTGTAAGCTTCAAGATTACTGATTGCAATATCATTTTCATTTTTGGAAAACTGCATTGCTCCAAATAACATCGCTTATTAGTTATTACTACATTTCCCTATCGTACATGCTTTAATGTCTGACAATGTTGACAGTATTTCAGTGTACGCAAAGATATTTTGTTATGGAACTAAGCGATACCCAGATGAGTTTAGAATAGAGTACTTAAATGCAGCTTCGTCAAACACGTTAATAACGCAAAAACAGCATTGAACGCTCACATTCAAAACGATATCCTTGATCTTGACCATTTTTCTTTAACCTCACTCACTCACAATGTATTTAGTGAGTTAAAATCAACCAAATCAATCCTATTATATGAACTTTCTCCCATGGGTCACGGCTCGCAGTTCGACACATTCAAATCAGATTAATCTGACTATTTCTTTTCTTTCGAACGTTTCAATGATTTCCAATGCTCTAAGGAGGGAGTATTATGGTTTTTATTGTTTTATGTCTTATTTTATTGTTTTGTTTTAATGCAAACACGTGAATATGTATACAATTCTAATACATGCTTAACGTCGCTGACGTGTTCTGCTTTGGAACCGTTATGGTTTATAATTACATGTAGAAGTATCCTAATTAAGTAAAATTGTCAGAATGCGTGCGTTGTTAGTGAAGATATCTCCGTTGCATTAACTGCTAAACCTATGAAGCTTAATATGTAACCACATACAGTCCTGTGCAAACTGAACTGAACTGAACTTGCGATTTAATACGGATAAAACAATAGATCAGCGAGCCCTATGAATCATTTAGGTATTTGATAACGCGTTGATATAGTTGAGTGGATTTTTCCAAACCTAAATACTGAAAAATCCAAATCGGTCAGTCAAATCAGAAATACAAATGTATTTATTATCCTACATAAAGAAAATCATTTTAAAAATTTACAGAACAGTGTGCATAATAAAACGGGAAATGAAAAACGGAACAGAATAAATTTGAGGCCTTGAAGCGAATTGACAAATATATGTAACAAAGTGACCACCGCAAATGATACATTTAGCTAATAATTGCATTACTATTTACAGAAATATGAAAAGACGCCACTATCAAGGTCATTCAGTTCAGTTCAGTTCAGTTCAGTTCAGTTTGCACAGGACAGTATGTGGCTAACAAGCCAATCGAGCGTCCAGAATTTCTTTCGGTGGAAAGCTGCAGGGAAGCACCCACCACTGCCAAAACGTATATTCTTTTTGTCTGTTTGAAATCTTCGCCGATCGCGAAGCCAAGAGATTATCCGGGTTGAACTTAGGAAGCACCGCGTTATAGCCGATGCTGGAAAAAGAAAAAGCAGTTTCTCTTCACCAGCACGGTGAGAGGTTAGCTGAAGTAGCATTGTGTATAATGAAAACAGAAAACACAGAGAACTCTAGCCCTCACATATATTTACGGGATAACGCTAAAAGATGAAAAACCTAAGCTTGTAAAGCAATTAAGGCGAGTATTCAGGAAACAACTTACCCCAGTTGCGGTCCAACCCCTGCTTAAAACTAGACACGGTACTGCAGGATATAAGTTCTTCTGGAAGAATGTTCCAGAAGTTAACAACCCTAAGGCTGAAAAAGTGTTTCCTGGAGTCTAGCCGACATCGTTTCTTAGCAATTTTAAGTGAGTGGCCCCGGGTGCCCGCTCGGGCTTAAGGTAAAGAAGTCGTTCATTTGCACGCCACTCAAACCCTTCAAGATCTTAAAGGTTTCTATTAAGTCACCTCTTAAACGACGGCGCCTAAGGGAGAAAAGATCGAGAGACATTAGGCGCACAGCGTACGGTTTCCCTCGCTGACCTTCAATCATGCGAGTTGTGAGGCGCTGTACACTTTCAAGTCGAAGGATGTCCTTTTTGTAGTGAGGACACCACGCCTGAACACAGTATTCAAGATGCGGCCGAACTAATGCCTTGTACAGTGGCAGGAATACATCAGGTCTTCTGCTCGATAGCACTGATTTCAGCCGAAAAAGTACCTTGCGTGCACGCTGAGCCGCAGCGGCACATTGGTCCTCCCATTTGAAAGTCAGTTCAGGTTCAGGTTCAGGTTCAGGTTGCACAGGACGATAAGTGGCAGAGTCGCCAATCGAGCGTCCAGATTTCTTCCGGTGGTATGCCAAAAAGAGCGCCCACCACTTCAAACAAAATGGTTCACAGATTTCTTCTGGTAGGATGGTTACCTGGAATGTAGAGCAAAAACTCCCCTCACCAAAGGTGAGGAGACATTAGTGCATTTCAAAGACAAGGTAAATACAATATCATTATTCAATTAGGGGCAAAATGCAGGAAATAGTGAGCTCCATACGGCATCAAGTCTATTCTTGAAACACATTACAGAGTTAGAGTTCACGACATCTTCAGGTAGGCAGTTCCAGTAGCTTACTACTCTTTCACTGAAGAAGTGTTTACGAGCATTAGACCTGACATGTTGTTTGGCCAGTTTCAGAGGATGACCTCGAGTACCCACATTGGGTGCGAGAACATACATTTCACCTGGGTGAACAGTACTAAAACCGGCCATGATCTTGAAGGTTTCTATCAGGTCCCCACGCAGCCGCCTTCTTTTCAGTGAAAAGAGCCCTAGACTTAATAGTCTTTGCTCATAAGATCTACCTGATTGCCCTTCAATCATACGAGTAGCAAGGCGCTGAACACCCTCAAGCCTTGCAATATCCTTTTCAAGATAAGGTGACCAAGCTTGAATGCAGTACTCGAGATGAGGTCTAACGACAGCCTTGTATATCGGTATGAAAACCTCCGGGGACCTGCAGGATAAAACTGATCGAAGGCAAAACAGCGCGCTCCTAGCACGATATGCAGCAGCTGCACATTGATCAGCCCATTTGAAGTCCGCAGAAATCTCTATACCTAAGTCGCGTACTCTCGGCACCCCAGTTATCACAAGTGTACCATCTGGGCCAGCTACCGCCAGCTTCTTGCCGACTTTCGATAAAAGATAGCTTTTTGAGAAGTTAACTGGTAGATCTCATGTAACAGACCGCTTGATAACCTTTTCAATATCGTCAATAAAATCACGTTCGTTCGGTGATCCAATAAACTTGACATCATCCGCAAAAATGTAGCAGGGACACTTAAACGCCGCTGCCAAGTCACCGATGAAGATAAGGAAAAGTAGCGGCCCGAGTACTGATCCCTGCGGTACTACACTCGTAACCCTTACTTTCAGTGAGTACGTACTACCCACCCTGACACGAAAGTAACTGTTGCTTAAGAAGCCTACTATCCAGTTCCTTAGAGGACCAGCGATACCCATAGAGCCTAGTTTGGTAGCGAGCAGTCAGTTCAGTCCAGTTAGCACAGGACGATATGTGGCAGAGTCGCCAATCGAGCGTCCAGAATACTTCCGGTGGTAAATCAAAAGAGCGTCCACCACCTCGAATAGTAGGTTCAATATTCTCCTTGTATGACTTTGGATGGAATGCAGTTCAGTTTAGTTCAGTTCAGTTTGCACAGGACAGTATGTGGCTAACAAGCCAATCGAGCGTCCAGAATTTCTTTCGGTGGAAAGCTGCAGAGAAGCACTCACCACTGCCAAAACGTATATTCTTTTTGTCTGTTTGAAATCTTCGCCGATCGCGAAGCCAAGAGATTATCCGGGTTGAACTTAGGAAGCACCGCGTTATAGCCGATGCTGGAAAAAGAAAAAGCAGTTTCTCTTCACCAGCACGGTGAGAGGTTAGCTGAAGTAGCATTGTGTATAATAAAAATAAAAAACACAGAGAACTCTAGCCCTCACTTTATTTACGGGATAACGCTAAAAGATGAAAAACCTAAGCTTGTATAGCAATTAAGGAGAGTATTCAGGAAACAACTTACCCCAGTTGCGGTCCAACCCCTGCTTAAAACTAGACACGGTACTGCAGGATATAAGTTCTTCTGGAAGAATGTTCCAGAAGTTAACAACCCTAAGGCTGAAAAAGTGTTTCCTGGAGTCTAGCCGACATCGTTTCTTAGCAATTTTAAGTGAGTGGCCCCGGGTGCCCAGCTCGGGACTTAAGGTAAAGAAGTCGTTCATTTGCACGCCACTCAAACCCTTCAAGATCTTAAAGGTTTCTATTAAGTCACCTCTTAAACGACGGCGCCTAAGGGAGAAAAGATCGAGAGACATTAGGCGCACAGCGTACGGTTTCCCTCGCTGACCTTCAATCATGCGAGTTGCGAGGCGCTGTACACTTTCAAGTCGAAGGATGTCCTTTTTGTAGTGAGGACACCACGACTGAACACAGTATTCGAGATGCGGCCGAACTAATGCCTTGTACAGTGGCAGGAATACATCGGGTCTTCTGCTCGATAGCACTGATTTCAGCCGAAAAAGTACCTTGCGTGCACGCTGAGCCGCAGCGGCACATTGGTCCTCCCATTTGAAGTCAGCCCTAACCAGTACACCCAAATCCTTAACACACTGTGTGGCGTTAACACTGAGGGAATTCCCCGCCACCTGGACCGAAATCTTATCAACCAGTGTTGACAAGAGTTGGCTCTTATTTAGGTTCAGTGGGAGATCCCACTGGTATGACCAGTTTATGACCCGCTCAAGGTCGTGCATCAAGGTCTCTTCATCCGTTGATCCGATGAATTTCACATCATCCGCGAAAATGAAGCATGGGCACTTCAATTCAGAGGACAAGTCATCGATGAAAATCAGGAATAGAAGAGGGCCAAGTACCGAACCTTGGGGTACACCACTGATCACGTCGGTTTGATTCGACAGCGTACATCCTACTCTCACTCGGAATGTCCTACCTGTAAGGAAGGCCTTTATCCAAGCAAGTAGACTACCCCGTATGCCTTTGGCTGCTAGCTTAATCTCTAGAAGGCGGTGATTTACGGAATCGAAAGCCTTACTGAAGTCTAGGTAGAGGGCTTCGACAGGCTTCCCTTCATCCATCCTTTTAGTGGCAGTATTGAGAAAGCTAAGGAGGTTAGTCAGACAGGATCTACCCTCAAGAAATCCATGCTGAGTTACACTCAACAGAGAATGCCGACAAAGATGCTGACAGATTTTATCACGCAGCAGTTTTTCCATTACTTTCGAGACGGTGCTGGTCAGACGACCGGTCTATAGTTACCAACAGTTGACCTGCAACCGCCTTTGTGTATTGGCACGACTATGGCTTCCCTCCACTTACTGGGAACAACTCCTAGTTGCAGGCATGAATTGAAGAGCTGGCAAAACGGTTCAGCAAGCACTGAGGCAAGATTTTTAAGCATAATTGAGTAGATGCCGTCCGGTCCCTCAGATTTGTTGACCCGAACATGGATAAGTGCGTCAAACACCTCAGCCTCATTGAAGGACAACTCATCTAATACATGAACACCAGGTGTCAGGTTAAGCAGACCTGACGGTGCGTTTGAAGAATTATCCCGTCGTTGAACGCTACTGAAAAACCCTGAGAAGGCAGTCGCCTTAGACAGGTCGGTATCGGCAACTTTTCCGTGCTACAGTTTCAAATCCCCTATGTTTTCCCTAGTTTTTCCTTTTGACTGTGCGTAGCTATAAAACCTTTTCGGGTTGGATTTAGCATCCCTAGCTAGAGATAACTCAAAATGCTGTTTGAGCAAACGTTGTAATTTAACACAGGCATTCCGAGCGGTTTTGTAGCGGGCCCAAGAACCAGAATTAAGGGATAGCTTATATTGCCGCCATAGACGATCCCGTTTACGGGTAGACCTACGGACTCGAGGAGACCACCAGGGTGGCCTCCGATGCCTTCTCACACACTGCAGCGGAGCGTGCTTGTCTTGTAACTCGTTTAAATACTTAGAAATTCTATCCCAACAGAAAAACTCCCTCACCCAATAGGTGAGGAGAGACATTAGTTCGTTCCAACGACAAATTGAAGAACAGCTAAAAAATAGGGATAAAAATTGGGAAACACAAAGCGCCAGATCGAGTCTAGTCTATCTTTGAAGCACGTTACTGAAGTAGAACAAACTACCTCTTCGGGCAAACAGTTCCAATGATTCACTACCCTTTCGCTGAAGAAGTGCTCACGTGCATTATATCTGACATGTTGCTTTGCCAGTTTCAGTGAATGGCCTCGAGTAACAACCACTGGCGCAAGAGCATACATATCAGCCGGATCAATAGAACTGAAGCCTCTAAGGATTTTAAAGGTCTCGATCGGATCCCCACGTAGTCGCCTTCTTTTTAGCGAGAAGAGATCTAGACTCAACAGTCGTTGTTCATACGACTTCCCAGATTGCCTTTTAATCATACGAGTAGCTAGACGTTGAACACCTTCAAACGTGGCAATGTCCTTTTCCAAGTAAGGAGACCAAACTTGAACACAATACTCGAGATGAGGTCTCACTATCGCTTTATACAATGGGATGAAAACCTCCAGGGATCTGCAGGATAAAACTGATCGGAGGCGGAAGAGCTGGTTACTAGCGCGTTGTGCAGCAGCTGCACATTGATCAGCCCACTCAAAGTCCGCTAAAAACCGCAATACCTAAGTCCCGGACTTTTGATACCCCAGTTATCTCCAGAATGTTATCAGATCGAGCAACCTGCAGCTTCGTTGAAGCTTTGGACAGAAGATAGCTTTTAGAGAAATTGACTGGTAGATCACACGTGAAAGACCACTTGATGACCTTTTCTATATCCTCAAAATGATCCTGTTCGTTCAGTGATCCGATAAACTTGACACTGTCTGCACAATCAATGGGCTGGCATTATAACCACGAAAATGTGATCCAATCTATTCAAACCGCTGATGCAAACCCGCAAACCTAATCAACTCAGCATTGATCACGCAGTCAAAACACATGAAGAGTGTTTATATTTTTGTTTGAAGTTGATACAACGTTTTTAGAAGAAATTGTGGCCTTAAGTTAATGCATTTTATTCGGAGTGAAAAGGTTGGGTCATAGTGTGTCGGGCTAAAGTGTTCACCAGTCAACATCACCAAAACGCTCGCTTGAACGCGGGAACTCTGAAACTGGTAGCCACTTAATTAAACTTTTTATCTTATTCTTTCCGCCATACGCCATCGCAATCCCCAACGAATCAATCGAGAGGAGAACCGATAAAGGTGAAAATTATCAATCGCAACTATCCATGCAACAGTGAAACCACTCAGTGATAACGTGAGTATTTTCTTTAGTGTTATTTCGTAACACTCACGAAAGATAACCCGATCTGTTTTACAGGTATTCACATTTCGGGTCACTGGCTACATCGGAATATCAATTTGAAAGTAAAACAAAACTGAGAAAACTGATAAATTTTGTTGATTAAATCTCTAAATATATGTTTCCTTTTATCAAACAGTCTTTTTATAACTGTTATTCAATAGGATTTTGTTATGTGACAGGATAAATAAGCTTTAAAGGTGGGTACATAGTTGAAATTCGGTTACCATGCTTTGTGAGAAAGAGAGCAATGCTAGACGTTTGCCCAATATAAACATCCGAGTTTTATCTTTTAGATTTTGTTGGTCGATTAAGTACCCTAACAATCGAGGAGGATGAGATGATGGTCAGCTGTGACGTAAGCTCCTTGTTCCCAAACGTGGGCAATACAAGCGTTTCAGAATTAGCGAGGAAGTCACTCAATTCCGATATGACCTTGAAGGATCGTACAAGTTTGAGTGTACAACAAATCATCAACGGTGTAGCAATTTGTGTACATAGGAACCAATTATTTGTTTAATAGACAGCTATACAAGCCAAACGATGGTTTAGCGTACCACTTATCAACTGAAATAAGGCTCGCTGAATCTCATCTTACCGTCTCCACCTGCTGACACCATACAGACGGAAACAAGCTTTACAGTCTATCCAGTACAATCAACATTTATCCGGATTCAATTTCACGATAAGATTCGTTCATTTAAAATGATTTATCTACAGTTATAATATAACACATTCCGAAAATACGCCATATGCGTCTCAGTGGTCGTACAACGTTATCCACTTTCATGAAAATAGTTTACTTTTCCTACAAGATTCATATGCGTTGATTTGTTGTTGCTCCTACGTTTGATTTAGATATGACCTTAAATAAAAGTACAGACTACGGTATACTACCAGCCGAGAGGCTAAGCTTGTTGCAAAACATTGAGGTCAACATGGGAATGTTCCGGCTCGGTTTGAAAACCCGGTGGAGGTAAGGCTAAACGTGTTGCCAACCCTTGAGGTCAACATGGGAATGTTCCGGCTCGGTTAGAAAACCCGGTGGACGGTAAGGCTAAACGTGTTGCCAACTATTGAGGTCAACATGGGAGGGGTGCGAAGCAAACACACTAGCCGACAGAAAAATGTTATTCTGAATGTAACCTGATCTAAACTGACCGTCAACTTGATACGTTGAGGTCAACATGGAAATGTTCCGTAGTGGACAAAATGGTCGAGAAAACTTGAATTTGTTTTTTGGAATGAAACTTGCTCTAAGCAGACCGTAAAATACAAACATAAAATGAATATTAAAGATATCTATCTATCTATCTATCTATCTATCTATCTATCTATCTATCTATCTATCTATCTATCTATCTATCTATCTATCTATCTCTGTATCTATCTATCTATCTATCTATCTATCTATCTATCTATCTATCTATCTATCTATCTATCTATCTATCTATCTATCTATCTATCTATCTATCAATCTATCTATCTATCTATCTATCTATCTATCTATCTATCTATCTATCTATCTATCTATCTATCTATCTATCAATCAATCAATCTAACTATCTATTTATCTATCTATCTATCTATCTATCTATCTATCTATCTATCTATCTATCCATCTATCCATCTATCTATCTATCTCTATCTACCTACCTATCTATCTATCTATCTATCTATCTATCTATCTATCTATCTATCTATCATCTATCTATCTATCTATCTATCTATCTGTCTATCTGTCTATCTGTCTATCTATCTATCTATCTATCTATCTATCTATCTATCTATCTATCTATCTATCTATCTATCTATCTATCTATCTATCTATCTAGCTATCTATCTATCATCTATCTATCTATCTATCTATCTATCTATCTATCTATCTATCTATCTATCTATCTATCTATATCTATATATCTATCTATCTATCTATCTATCATTCTCTCTATCATTCTATCTATATATCTATCTATTCTCGAGCATGTTGAGCAATTCATATACCTAGAAAGTCTTGTGATTGCTGGGGGTCGGGTAGAAAAGTAAATTACGTCCATAATTGCCAAGGCCAGACTGGCATTCACTAAACTTAAGTGCCTCTGGAAGAGACGTGAGTTGAGCTTGGGTATTGAAGGAATGATATATTCCACCTCTGTAAGGACAGTATTGCTATACGGGAGTGAATGTTGGACAGTTCGCGCAGAAGATGTTAGGAGGCTTGAGGTCTTCTACCATGGATGACGATGCTTGATTGTGATGGCTAATGCATGGGGATAAACGTACTGCTGCACCAATAGTCTCGTCAGTTAACTGCTGATTTTGCAACATGCTTGGTGTGTTTTATTGCTGGGCTGTAGTTCTTCATTTATCGATATTTTTCGTAGTCGGTACCTTTTTTCGACCATCAAATAGCGATCACTGTTGCCTCGAAAGTTTCCGACCCTCTTTATCAAACTGAGGGCTTCTTCGCCTTACGTGATGTGTCGACTAGGCAACAACATGTAGCACAAATATTTATTTGGCCATGAATTCACTATAGCAGCCGATCATAGAGCACTGAAATTCATTTACAATCCGACGTCTTCATTGACAAAATCTACTGCAACAATAGTTCAGAGATGGATCATAGCTCTTGGTGCATATATTTACGCCATTGAACATCTCAATGCAAAACTAATTCTGCATGTAGGTTTCTTATCCCGCAATGCGTGACATACGAAAAGATTAGCAGTACAGACTGCTTGTTGGTTCAACCGTTGTGTGTATCTCGTTCAAATTTCAGATTTTCCAAATTGCTTGGATAAAATATAAAAGTCTTGAGGGTGTTTGGTTTTGACTTAGTGTTTGATTGCTTCCAGTGTATAGCTCCACATATCTCGGAAGTGTTGCCAGATACTCAGCACGTATTTCGAAGACCTAAGCTAATAACTGGAATTAGAAGTCACTGTTGGTATCTCGTAATTAGTTGTGAAATTCTTATTCGTGTCTCATTTAGGCAGCTGTAGATGATAACGCAAAACAGCAATACCGCAATCGTAGTATTATCTTTCAGGCTGAACCACTTTCTACCCACTAGATTACACGAAGTGCTAATCTTCTGATTTACAATAGATTTTTATGTACACTGATTGAGGTTATTAACTATTTTCCATCATTATTGCACGTTTCCTCGAATACACTTCCGTATGTTTTGAAGCTTTTAATCAAGACGACATGAGCGCTTCGATTTCGCGGCGAAACAGACCCGGCACAAAAGCGGAGGTTTGGTTGTTTTTCATTAAATTCATTTTTAGGAGTGGTGTAACTGGCCAGAAAAAACTTTCGAGGAAATGGAGAGTACTTTAGCCGTGCAACAGGTACTTACTATTGCTAACTTAGTTTTAATACATTAGTACATTCAACAACTTATTCGACGGGATCGTAAGAACATCGAAGAGATTCTAACCGCACCGAAAGGCCAAGACCCAAAGGTATGGAAATATGAGCATTTACGCCAGTTTTGTATGGAACTGAATGGCTTGGCAGTTCGCTTACAAGATGTATGCACAGCAAAGACTTGCCCACAGATGACTGCAACAGAACAATGGATTTTTCTATGCGCTGCTCACAAAACACCAAAAGAGGTACACTAGATAAAACTGAATCCCGTTTATTCGTTTTATTTCGTAATTCCATTCACACCGTTTCATTTATATAATATCTACTCAATTATTCGAAGTCGTTTCGTAAGCGATTTAATGCACTATTTTTTCCATTTGTTTTACATCAGTTGCATATGATGTAATCTGTGCGTACGTGTTTTTGTCATGCATTTAAGCAACAACTAATCTCATTTTTCTATTTTTACAAGAAATTTTCGCCTTCTGCGAGAATTCCACTTAGTTTTAAGTCTGTAACATACCGGGATAACATTGTTTAATCAAGCCTTATCAATCTCAAAGTTGCGCTAATCACTTGTTTTCTTGATTTATTCTAGTGTGTCATGACATCACAATAGGAAACCTTTCATGCCATCTGCATCATGTTTATGTATTTTGCGTTGTTTAGATTTCGTACAGGTAAAACTAATTTAAAATGGTCCTCGTCTCACATTGCAGTCGGCGCTGTCGATAAACACTCAACCATTCATTACTGAATTTATTGCTCGATTCCCATGGTGTATGTTTGAGAAAACTATTTGATCACTTACGTGCGAGTAAAACCATTTGGCGGCTTGCCTCGTTTTATCGATATTTTTTTTCATGCTGACCCATGTATGCTTGAAATCACATGCTTGAAGCACCATACATTGAGATGCGGTGCTGTCATGTTTTCCAGGCTTGGACGTAGTTGTAATAAAGAGATAACAACAGCAAGACTACTACGTGTTCCCCTTACAACTCGCTACATTGCAATCACCTTAACTTGGTGTTACATTACAAGTTTAGAACGACTGGATATTCGTGTAGAAATGCTGACCTTATTCCGTTGCTATTTATCATTAGACACAAAATTTAAGTGTTTGGAATTTCGATAAGAATCACTTTTCAGCTACATCTCGGTATGCCATACAACATTTTCAACACAATTACTTTGATTAATTCCTTGACGCACATCAAACGTACCCTATCGCGCTCTTTCAACCGTTTACAACTTCAGTGCCCGGCTATCGATTACACACGCCATACACTGGATGGCGCAGCCTGTTTATTAAACAGTAGCAAGTATTTTCCTAGCCGCGTTGTCATTAAAATGACCTCGATCAATCGTCTGGATTCGGTATGTCGCCGTGTTTATCGGATATTCTCACACGCGTACTACCATCATCGCGAGATATTCGACGAATTCGAGGTGAGTATGTGAATTTCATCTTCAAGTATTCTACAAATCGATACCGTATCCTTAGCTGTACAAGACGCGGTGACGTAGCCGTGAGCCAGGTGTACACGGCTAAGCTCTTAACTAACAATCTTGTCTGAATCGGTGCATTGCGTTTTCGATGCTGAGGTCC
>JACCGJ010000584.1:61631-153419 GCA_013407085.1 Atriophallophorus winterbourni | reverse complement strand
AGGTTGCCCAGGCTTAGATAATTAGAGGAAAGTGAAGATGGCAGCAAGACTGCAGCGTGTTTGCTTGCAGGTCAGTACAAGCGGCAAACAAATTTAAAATGGCGTAACCAGCTCCCTATTTTATAGCCACGTATTGTTTTAATAAACCGCATGAACGATATGTAACTGCGCAGTTAACACCGTGCTAAATTGATTTGCATAAAAGTACTGTGCGGAACGACTGTCTAGGCTTGGGCAACCTGACAATATCTTGGCTCACGCGCAGTATCTGACTGTGCGCTACTTTGACTAAATCCGGGCTTGTGATTTCATAATTGTATTGTTGTCATATTAACAACAATTCATGCCATGCAATTACTATTTTAGTGTTTCAGAGGCGTAATTGTCAGAACTCAGTTTTTATGTTTTTAGACGCATAGCCGTAGTTCTTCATTTTATAACCACATCCGTCGTCACTGATTATCTGCCAGTGTCATGCTGCGTAAGTTGGTTATTGTACCAGCCTAGCCTATTGAAGCCTAACCAGGCTCCATAAAAACGCATAGCCATGTAGTCTTCGCCTTGTATTACCTTTTACTTTTGTTTCTCATGTCCACCAATAAAAATCCAACCTACAATCGATTTTCTTTTGATCCTCATGCAGTGACGTGCTGTAGATATTAGTTGAGCCTGTGTTAAAACATTAGGTTCTGAGAAATGCCCGCGATGTGTTTCCTATTTTTGTTTCGGAATATAGTATATCCTGAAAATTCATTTTCGTTCCATAAAGTGATTTGAACAAACGATAAAACCAGAAGCTTTGGAAAACCAAAGGGATACTACTTTGCGCCTACCATGCCTACGGCAAGGATGCACGCAATGAGTTTTCAGCATTGTATTTAGCTACTTTTACACAGATGAATAAATTTGCGTTTGTCAGGTTAAACAAGGCAATCACTACACAACTGTGCGGTTACATTCCGTAAACACTTTATTAGTCTCGGAGCTGAGAATATGGCTAAATGAGCATTAATTTACGGCAAACGTACACGACCACGCGAATGTATCGATATAGAAACAACTTTGATTGGTATGATATCGAGATAATCATCAGACGAAATACTCGTTGCCTTAGAAGATTTCTCTAAACTTCGTTCTTCTACAGCCGGTCTAGTATACAAAAGCTGAAACTTCTATTCAGATAGCCTAAACCTCGAGAGATTTCAGAAAGACAAGGATACATACTCCGGTATGTTTTAACGTGCCACTCAATAACGTAGGACAATTAGTTCCACAGAATATTGCTCGCAAAATACACAAGTACTGCAGGATTGCACATACGTGTAGTGAAATCATCGACAGAGAGGGAGCGGTCAGATACAATCAGTAGTTAATGCTGAATGCGGACAGACGATGTATAGAAAATAAAATCTCATTTTAATCGCCTCAAAGCAATTGGTTCTGATGATGAGAAAGTATAGAAAACAAGTAATGCAAAATTGAGTTGTAAGTAGACACTTGGATGTGTACGCTAATAAACCACCGCCAATCTTTAGTGGATTTTTCACAAACCAAAATTTAAATGTGCCGTCTTCGGGTGCTACTAAGTAGATACTAGTAGACGTTGTTTTACTGTTGTGAAATATGTGGTAGACCATTAATCGGAAATGTTTTACATCATTTTCAGGAGGCTACTTATCTTTGCCAGCGTTTCACGTCCTTTGTCCTGAAATTCAATTTGATGGGCAAAGATACGTTAATCGTTCCGATGGAAGGTGTACCCGGTGATGTAAGCAGAGAAGCACAAATCTAATCGATCTGCGTTAAACGCCCCCATTGGCTTCCTTTGTTTTATACTCATCAAAATGTTACTGTGCTCTTCGCTTACTTCTATATAAATTTTCTATTTCATTTTGTTGTTTTTAAATATAGTTTTTGGCCGATAGGAAAATGTCAGGGAATAATAGAGATGATGCACGCTTTCCATTGATGCCGGTTCATTGCCATCGTTGCCAATGTGTCGAGCCATACACTCTCACCTTCTCTTGCACCCCATCAAGGCAAGCGCGCTCGTCCAACATTGGCTAAACCAGAAGTGAGCCTTTTCAAGCCACTCTTCCATGTTAGTGGCTCACCACCAGCCACTTTTTTCCCGTCTGTACCAGCTGACGCATAAAGCGCTCGGCGTGGTAACCGTTCGGGTTTCATGCGCAGGACGTGCCCCAACCAGTGGGGACGACGTCCGTTAATGGCTGTCTGAAGGCTAGTGCCGTTGCTTCCTAAGACGCGGCGCCTGACCTCAGAGTTGCAAACATGGAGGCATCTAAGCATGGGCTCTTCTTTTCGCCAAGCAAGAGTAAAGTGCTCCTTCAAGACTGGTCTGGTGAACTACCAAATTTTGCTATAAATAATTTGATTATCGAGCATGTTGAGCAGTTCAAATACCTAGGAAGTCTGGTGATTGCTGGGGTCGGATAGAAAAGTAAATCACGTCCAGAATTGCCAATGCCAAAATGGCGTTTCATAAACTCTTAAGTGCCTCTGGAAGAGACGTGTTTGAGCTTGGGTATTAAATGAATGATATATTCCACCTCTGCAAGGACAATGTTGCTATACAACATTCATGTATGTAATACAACACAAAGGGGAAATAACAGTGAGACTCCATGCAGCTCAGTACTAATGGTGCAGCAACGTGCGCAATATCAATCAAGCATTAATCATGCGTCAATCGAATTGTCTTGATTAACTCTATTTTTATTGGTCCAAGTGCATGCGCATCATCGGGAGTTATAGCAAATCAATTTAGTACGGTATCAGCTTCGCAGCATAGAAGTATTGCACGTCCGCACAGCTAAGGCCATGTGACGTAGACCCCAAGAAGGAACAATTCGCATCATTCTGAATAGCTTACTGGTTCTCACGCCAAGCACAAATTCTCGATAACACGGGACTGAGTTTCTTGGTTCTCTTCTTCGATCTACCTTCCAACAAGTTCGTATTAAAAGCACTCCTGTCGCTGCGTCCGACAAACCCTTGAGTTACTTACATTAACTGAATCAACCTGATCATTTATGTGTTGATATACACTCACTGTAGCTGATTAAACATTATTCTGATTGAATTTGAACTGACAGTTAACAGCGACACTGAAAGCCACAATGTATTTTCGCTTCTTGTTCAAAAGGGTTTCTGCATGTAAATCTAGCTTTGAGCATATTGACCTGAGTTTTCTTTTTGAAAATGTATGGAAAAATCGAAGCCCCTTTTTCAAATATACAACTATTGTAGCAGCTAAATCTGCGTGCTATTGCACGAAGAAAGCCGGTATTTTGATACGCGATTCTTATTCAAGGATTTATATGACACTACTGAAAAATTGAACAGCGTAATGACATCGAAACTATAAACGGAATTTACGTGAGGATGTGAGCAATATTACATTTATCATTGATTGTTTTCGCGGGTTTTTCTAAACGAGAATATCCTGAAACGTTAATTCTGATCAGCGAAATGATCAATTATTACAGTAATAATTTTTCAATAACCTTTTTATTTTAAATTGTTTTCCGCGAACACGACTAGGACGCTAATGAAATGGCAGTTTGTGTAAACCATCTTCAATAACCCGCCGCATTAGCAAACTGACTTTTCAGCGGTAGCAACAGAAGGTAACATTCGAGAAAGATCAGAATCGATTTACTAACTGTTCTATGTCTAATTCAGAGCCATTAGCCGATTACACAAATAGTTTAGCAGTCGATGATGTAAACTAAAATGAAATGTCAAATAAAGTTTTGTCCTTCAATAGCACATTTGACCTTTACGTTGTGCAATTTTGCAGCACTTCTGAACATTATAAACCACAGGCGTTTTCAAACGTTTCAAAACTATGCAGGTCACTGAGTAACTACGTCAACCAACCCATTCTGGCCTGATCGCTCGTGCTGGTATCGATTTCTGTAGAAATAAGGAACCCAATAGCATGTGCACGTACACTTTTTCCATGACCCCGGGCTTCGTGGTTTTTATATTTGTCTGTCAATAAACTAAAATTGCCTTGACCACGATGAAAACTCGAGAAATCAAACGCCACAATCTCTTGCGGTGTTCCAACGACTCCCATCATTGTAGAACCAATTTTTACAGGGTTGAATATTGGGCGCAGAATCGTTTGAAAAAATTAAACAAGTTTCGAAAAAATAATATCACGAGGGATAAAAAAGAGCAAGTGTTTAACATTCTACTTCAAATCAAAAGTGAAAGACAATCCAGCATGAGGACTCGATCCACAAGTCAATCCGAGCAAATGTGGACTTTTTCCAACGCTCGCCACAGATCGTAGTGACATACTCCATTCTGTTGAACGCCAACTTGCTCACCATAATAGTCGAAAATGATCAAACCAGAGATTTTAGCGGCGAGTTCCCACAAGATGGAGTCTTGAATTTGGTTACATTGAGTCAAATTGATAATTTGCAAAAGTGGCATCTGCTCTGGTACGTCGTTCAGCGGCGAACCACATATTTGATAATTTCCCACCAGACTCAACTGTCGTAACCGATGGCATGTGTTGACGATGTCATGAAGACCAGAATCGGTGACATCAAAGCACCAGTTGATCAAAAGGGAGCGCAGCTGTGCACCGCAACATTTACATATACTGGCCAAAACCGAGTCGTTCATTGATGGGGTTTCACTTAAATCCAGATATTCTAAATCCTTGAAAAGTGAGGTAGCAATGTCTGGAGGTTCGAATAGGTTCATCCAGTCATGTGCCGAAATTTGCTCCGCTTTCCGCAGCGTGAGTGACATCAAGCTGGTTAATTTGCGGATAGGTTGAATTGCCTCTGCGGTGAAAGAATTGCAAAAACTTAGCCAAAGCAAGCGAAGACCGGATGCGGCTGTAGAGGGACGCATTGTTGCTAACCTTTCTACAAAATTATGAACACCCCAACTGGATAACTCTAAGCCGTCCAGCCAAAGCGCAGTGAAACACCCACAAGCAAATGCGGATCCGGTGACAAGCGAGTCGAGCGCTGCATCTGACAGCCATGGAATACCGTCTAAATTCAATCGCTCCAAGCAACAGAGGTTCGTGGAAATCAGTTGAACGCATGCGTCACAGACGCTCACGCAATGTGACAAATTTAACGCTTCCAGATTCTTGCACCTTGCGGTCATGTGGGCGATGAATTCAATCTAAAAATACAAAGCGGAAAATGAGAATTATAGTGAGGGCGTGCACTGCATTCAACATGTACATACATATTAATTAACCCGGGTAAGGTTTAGGCCATCAAAATCCTGAATATCCTTTCTAGAAGACTCAAGATACGGCAGGCACTGTCCGGCAATGGCGTCCAGGCTTACGGTTAAACGACACTCAGATTCCGAGGTCTTTTTCTATAGTGGTCCAGAGATTTTCCAACCCCCAGCATTTTACATTTCGCAGGGTTAAATGATAACTCATTTGACTGAGACCAACGAAATGAGGTACACGGATCCCGTTGTAATTACATACAACCATTAACAGATCTGACATGTTTCCATATTTTAATACCATTGGCAAACAGTATCAAGTTACATCCAATATCCTCTACTATATCGTTCATATACACCAAGAACAGAAGAGGTCCAAGCACCGAGCCTTGCGGAACTCCACTCGTGATGTCTATTCTTCTAGAGAAGGTGCTGCCAACGCGAACTTGGACATGCCTATCAATAAGATAGTCCCTTATCCAATTTAGCAATATTCCCGTTATTCCATAAGCTTCGAAAGGCAGTGTCTCAGCTAACAAACAGCCTTTGTAGGTGTAGCCTTTCCTGACTTCAGTTTGCATTTAGCTGCAGAAACAGTAGGTATAGAACGGGAGATTACACAGCTCGCTGGGTTAAACATTCCCGAGTGAATACACTTGATTAAGGTCTGCAATAAGGGTAACTTTGTAAGAAATTACCGCGAGGATATGGATCTAAAACGAAAACTAGTGAAACGATGATAGCACCAATTTCGTTCCGTGATGGCGGATAAGAGCGAAAAACCCATAATCAACGTCACCAAATGATATGGAGTTGCGAAAACGGCGCGTGGTTCGACAACCTGCTCGTGGGTTAAAATACTGTGAGGTTGCCTAGATAGAAAGCAGAAAATAGAGCGAGCTGTTGTTGCTCATTGGCAGGGTCTATCAGTTTAGCATGGAACAGAAGTTGCGTAGTCGCCCAATGGCATAAACTATTCCAACAGAGAACGTGTACGCGGAATTCCTTTCAAGTCACATTTAATAAATTGACCATTTTTATAATACTTAAGGGATTGTTATCATAATCTAGCATTTACAAAGTCGCTGTATGCTATCGTAGTGCGGTGAACATTTTATGCACTATTTCACCTCACATTGTGTGGGCATAAAACTTTGACGAAAAAACTAACTTGAGCCAAAGATATGTATGAAATCACAAGTCCGATTCAAGTAGTGTCGCAGTCTGCCCGTGTACTTGTGTGCGACTATCTCCTGGAGGATAAGTCGGCTTCAATGAAGATTCTTGGGAATTTGGGTACAAAACGGCGTCCCCAGCACCACTCGGCGTTTGTTCGAGTCAGCTTCTCTAGCCTTTGCAAAACCAAGTGCGACCTGCAAGGCAGCAGGGAGTTGCCAGAAAGAGGTGTTGTGCACCAACTAACACCCTACCAGACTCTCTTCCGGGTTTTTCTCCCGAATCCTTTCCCGCGATCGGGTAGCCCGCAAGGCAGCGGAAGTTTAAAATCAAGGTTTTCCTTCCCTTAGATGAAATGCCCTCCCAGGCTAACGAGCTCCATCTACCCAAAGCAAACTGGTATTCAGGCGCCAGTCACTCGCCCTCGCCCCTTCTCCTGTTGGTAGAAGCAGTTCCGCCGGGCTCGGGGAGCCACTTGTGCAGGCCAGAAGCTGGACTTGGTTGTCAGAGCGCCATTTGGGAGCATTTTATAAACAGTGGGAGCTTATCCCCACTGCCATCCCCGGCTATGAAAACCTTTGGAACCAGTCTGCCCGTGTAGTGAGATACTGCCAGGTTGCCCAGGCCTAGACAGCTATTAGAAAGAAAATAGAAACGACAATGTGATTTCGGGTGTTTTCACATACTGGTGGCAAATCAATTTAGCACTGTGTTAGCTGCACGATTGCACATTCGTGCAACCCATACATATAAAAATAGGCTAATCTGTATTTAATTATGTTGAACTCACCCCAATTGTATTCACGCCTTCAACATTTAGATGCTTCAATGTGCAGGGAAGAAGCTGACCCAGCAAAACTGTGTTCTCATCGCTAATCACACAAAAACCGATATCCAAACACTGTAGGCTTGAGCATAGAGGCAGCACTCGAGGTAAAACTGCATTCGCTGCGGCCAAAGCTGGACAACGGAAACACGTCAGCATCGGACGCATCTCGATAGAACGTACGGCATAATCGGGGGGAATATCCTCGCGGAAAGTGAGACGCTTGTGAAGCGCTGGAGTGAGAGAAAGTTGATGCCAAAGGCGACAAACCAAGGGCACGGTGTGTAAGAGGACATTCGGAGGTAATTGCCGGAAAATGTTCAACAATATTTCAGGTGGTAGAAGGGATATCGTCAGGTTATTACCAACTGATATTTGTTTCTGATAATCGGATGATTGCGCTGACGAAGGGAATCCAGTTTGAGTGCTGGAAGAGATGTTAATGTCGGAATCCTCATTATTTGGGTCAGAACCAGAAACATTCGACGGAGCATCTGTAAGGCTAAATAAATGAAAACCCAATTACAATCAACATCCATAATCATATGTAAGATATAAGAAACCTTAAGCCCGGGTCCAGGCAAAGTGCCGCATAGTCATAGACTGCAGGTTAGCTGATATACTACAAAGTTGTCCAGGTCTAGACATATATAAGGGATTAGTGCAGCGAGACTCATGCTAGTTTCTGAATGCACCTCAGTAGCGGTAGCGAATCATTTAAACACATTAACTGCATTGTACAGAATTACTGCCCGATTACACACGTGCACGTAACTTCACGTATAGCCACGGTAAATATTCACAATGAATTATTACAAATCAAAGCATTTTCCAACAAATATATGTCGAACATCCGAAAAGGTCTTTAAACTGGGAGCATTGAGAGCAGTTTCGAGAAGTGCATTCAAAGAAAGCAGGCACGTACCGGATCAAATTACAAGCGACAGGCAAAGCAGGAATGAAGATTCGTAATGTAGCTGTGTACATACATATGCAGCGAGAATATCGATATTCGAATCTTGGAGTAGACGCTGTTTTTATATATCTTGTCGCTACCTATGCTTCCATGAAACTACAGGTGATACCACTTAACAGCCCAGCGAATCAGGCTAACAAAATGCGAGAAACTTGTCACCTCTGTTAATTCCCTGTAAGCCAAGACGCATTCTTTTTGCTTTCCCTTTTTCACGTGCTTGGTTATCTGCTTCATATTGCTTGGCACTTTGTTTGGCTCCAGACTTGTGCTTCATGATAATGACGAATTTAGCAAGGTAATTATTACAGGAAACATCGAACGGAATTCACTAGATTGTGTAAGAATGTGAGCATGAAATCACAAGCGCAAAGTCACCGATCGCATGTGGACTGAAATTTTGACAGGTAACCTTTCCAGTCGCATTTGATAAAGTGACCCTAATTATAATTTACAAAGTCACTCTACGTTATTGTCGTGAGAATTTATGAAGCTATAGCGACAGCTGTGAAAAGGATAAATGCAGTGACACTACAGTGTGCTCTCGCAAGAGGTTCATCTCCAACGTCCATCAATTTAGCGCGGTTATTTGAGCAGAAAAGCAAATCCGTGTAAGGATAAAAAGAAAGGACGGAGTTTGCATGTCAGCGCGAATTAACGGACGATGTAAATCTTAAGACAGATGAATTAAATTATGCTCTTGTTTGAGAGATAAACATGCTAGCAACATTGCGGTGACAGATAAAGCGAGAAAAGATGTGTACGCTAAGATGCGAGCAGAGGAAAAATAAATATGTAACTCACTTTAGATTAGTGCCGTTGGACATTAGTGCGCATGCATCCTTGTTAATAAAAAGTAACCGAAGGAGGCTATTTTAACTTTACGCGACCGCCGATGCAAATCAGAGTGAACATCACTGAATGCCTGGAAAATAGGATGAAGAGAAAGCGGAACAACTAGAAAAGAATTACAACAGGACAAACGAAAACAACAAACACTGAAACAGATAGAAATGCTGTGGGATAAAGAATTTTTATACGTTTAGGCACAGACCTTAGAATATATATGGGTGCGGCGATGCAACGGTAAATCATGCGCCCATTAAGCGAGAAGACCGGAGCTCCCACTCAGGCGAGATCTTAGGTTTGCTAAAACGTGCTTAACCTTGATTCTTCATCATTCTCATTTGTGGAAGGGGTAATGGCAGCAGGCTGACAAATACCTGTGACAGACTAGGACTCTATTTAGTGGGTGAAATCTATCGACTGTAGCGCTGCTTGCAAATGAACAAACTCCGGTGTTAATGACCCTAGAAAAGACCTAAAAATAACAAAGCGTGGTTCTATGCAACAAAAGCGTGTTCAATCAAACAGCGAGTGGTATCAGGTCAAGGCAACCAGTCAGACAACTCCAACTGATTGATCAGAAAGCACATTTAATAGCTACAAAAAAGGATACCGTTTGTGCACTAGATGACATGCTGGCAATGGTCTTTTGGGACGGCATTCTTTCGAGAATACCGGAGAAAATTAACCGGACTATCGTACAAAGAAAACGTGAATGTTGGACAGGTCATTTTCTGGCCAACTAGCAATGCAGTCGTCAATATTTAGAAATATAATTAAATGACTAAGCCGGAACTCGAAGTATTCAACATCTATCAACATAGGCGATATGGGAGACATGAGATACCATGACACAGGAGATATCTAAATACAAGTTTCTATATTAACTGCCTGAAATGATGATACGATTACTCGATTTTCGAACTGGTGATGCTAAAGTGATACAGACAGGTGTTGATCGCTTTCCAAGAAGATATATAGGCATATAACACCACGGCCACGACAGTTCGGTGTTGCAGTAACAGTTGTTGGTGGGCGACTCAACGATAAAAACATTAAATTTCGTAAGCCCTCACGGATTGGACAATGGCCGATCCAACTTTAACATCGTCCGAAACCTTTGTGAATCAACTGATAAACCCAAGTAGCTAAACGAATTTTGTTTGAAAATGTATCATATAACAGTACGTAGAGTCGATTACGGTGAAGTAAATCCACAAGAAAAAATGTCTCACTTGCAGAGTTCAAGCATATATTTTTTCAGGATATACACGTCAAATTCACAAGAAGCATTGTTAGAGTTAAAACAAATGTAGATATAAACGAATGATAAAATGGCAATAACGAATATGAAAGTAATATTGCATGCTTGATAAGGTCATCACAGGTGAGGAAAGAGAATTAATCAACGGGGTTCTGACTCGGAGTGTCGCTCCACACCATACTGTGTCGAACTGCCCACTTTGACGCCACCCAAGTTTAGCAAATGACGATCCACGGATTCGCGCCAATCCTCGTCTATTGTGAATTTGCGATTCTTTTCCTTTTGAACCTAAAGCCAGGTTAACATAAAATCGAGAAACGTATGATTGCAGCAGTAAAATAGGTGAGCAAAGGCTGTGCAAATCTACACAAAGTACGAGCATCTACATTTGGTATACAACGCCAACCTCGAGTTTGCTTACTGGTTTGAGGAGTTGGCGTAGAAACAGCCGAGGCTTGAACCCGACTTGTGTAGCAGCGAGTACAATCATCCAAGTAAGCATTACATCGATGCATCACTGTCATACAACCACTACGAAAGTCTACGTACAAAACACTCAACAAACCGCAATTTACAAAGATAAAACGCATACAAAACAGATTGAGGCGCCTACGCGTCTGATATATGAACTGGTGTGAATGACCTAAGCGATATCGACAAGGGAGCTTTCATGGAAACTCCAATGTATTTATGTATGTATGAAAGCGGAAGCCTGATCCAGGCAAAGTGCTGCACAGTCAGAGACTGTCAGGTTGCCCAGGCCTAGACAGATATGAGGAAGAAAATAGAACAAGAAATGGTAGTGAGACTCCACCCTATTTCAGCATGCACCTAACTACCGGTGGCCGATCAATTTAGTAAGGTGTTAGCCGCACCGCACAGAAGTACTGCACATCAGTGCACTGTAGCCTCATAACAGGCTTTCCAATCTACTCAACGGAACAAGCACCTAAGTTCACTCAAACACTAATAATACATCTGCAGCAAGATCGCAACCGATTACAGTTTTGATGCATGTTCTAAAGTGTGCAAAGCTACCACGAATTCGGATCGTGGGAAATCCAGGCGGAAAATGGAATCATCATCATGAAACATATGTCTGGAGCTAGACGAATTGACAAGCAGAATAAAAAGCTAAATGTGTAAAAAAATGGCGAGCGAATTATGCAAATACGTATACAATCATCGTTGTTGTAATTTTGTATATTTTCCGAGTAAAGCTATATAAGGTATTGAAAAATTATGATAGGCGCCACTGCGTTCGGCTTGTAGCATCATCACGTAAGGTTTGCAGCCAACCCTTAGCTGGATATTTATACCTCACTTGTGCAAATGAATATTTCCTGCCGAACTTAGGACCACGCTAAGTTTCTTCGTCCCATTGCGTCACGTCATGGACTGGCCTCCTAGTTGTCTCTACTAGCTTCTGTCAGGCTCTACGAATAAGGCGCACCATGGTAAGTCACTAGGAGGTATTTTTAGAACGTATCCAAATCATCGAAAACGAGTTAGTGTAAGCATTTCTGTCAGTCCCTGACACGACAGCAGACAGCTATACTAGCAACATGATGGTACCACCAAATTTAGAAAGTTCACTAGTTAGTGTACTCAACTCTCCATTTCATGTTGCGGTTTGGTGATCCCGAGTTCTACGGAAATTGGGATGCGGCATTGCAAAATGAATCAGTTTCTGTACCTGGCACTAGTAAAACTAACCATAGCAGCCTGTACAGGTTGACTTATTTTTCTAAATCCATATTACTACTGAAAATAATATTATGGATCGCATCCTTACAATGTGGGAGCAGAAACAGAGACCGCTGGACATTCTGTTGCGCAATCGTAGAATTTTCTTGTTGTTTGCAAAATTGAGGATAAGTCCGCATTTGCAACTTGAAATCTTGCCTCATGATGGGATTAAACCAAGTCCCACAATGGGTGCAGTGCAGATCGGAGGCTATTTGACTTATTTTGCAATTTTCCAATGACAACGTAATAGCTAATTTTTATTTGAAGTCAGAAGTCAGAGTAGTACGTTCAAACATATTTTATAGTAAACGAAATATATAGTGTAAAACTAGATCTTTTGATTCAGTCATTCATTAACGCGACGCTAGAAAATTATAAAGCTAAGGTTAGGAAACAGCCACGGTCATTGTGATAGAGGAATTTGAAGAGAATAACTCTAGCTAACACATCACATATCCAAACTCAGGATAGAAAGTTGAGAAGTGAGGCCAAATCACACAAAACCGTTACCCAATAACGGTCGGGCGATCACGTGTACGCTCATCTGTTTATGAGAGCACGTGATGTGCGAACGTGCTACTGAACAGGAGCTCACAAGCAGCGCAGCAATCAGGTGACAGGTTTGAATTCAATTTGCCAGAACGGGAATCAGTTTCGAAACCTCCTTGACTAACAAAGATTCAGCTTGTAGTTACCAATATCACGCTGATTATACTTCGCGAAACAGTTTGCTCTCGTGTTGATGCTCTGTTGTCTTGAGTAGCGAACAAGAACAAGTGCTATGTGAAACGCAAAACAAAATTTGAGCTAATATACGCTCCTTAGAGCAGATGTGATATAACAGAAGAAACAGACTATTTATAATCAGACCGTGAAATTTTGTACACACGAAAGCATTAATCGAACTTTAGGTAGGTAAGCATGAAATTGCAAGCCTGGAACGGATGAAGTGTTACACACAACACTGGACGTGGACTGCTAGGTGGATCAGACCAAAACAGATACTGGGCCAGTTCTAGCATACAACGAATATAGTGCAGTGTAGATGTACAGCACAACTGAACATCTGTACAATGTACCTCCAAGCACGGTGTACATTCACGTATTATGATAGAGCAATGGGGTCAGACGGATAGTTGTAAGTGAGAATAACACCAAGACTGTATGGTATGGTATGAAAGCACAAGCCCGATCCAGGCAAAGTGCCGCACAGTCATAGACTGCACGTGGGCTAAGATACTGTCAGGTTGCCCAGCCCTAGACTGATATGAGAAAGGGATAGAAATGAAATGGTAGTGAAACTGCAGTGCGTTTCAGCATGCAGCTCACTACCGTTGGCCAATCAATTTAGCACGATGTAAGCCGCACAGCACAGAAATGCTGCACGATTGCACACCCAAGACTGTGGTAGATTCAAGACACAGAGGGTCTGTGGCAGCTATCATAACTCTGTACAACATAGACAATATACAATTGCATATTCATGTAACGCTCAACGTCGTACTCGAAGTTAAGTGCTGAGAAATCCGAGCGCACTGAGGTAAAAATATCAATACTACGATTTTTTTGAAGAGAGAAAATAAAATTGGTCCAAGACAAACTTGTTTGAGATTCCAAGCTTTAAGTGACTTCAATTTGGATAACTGGTCATCCGAACCGGCAGCCCAAATTTCAATGGCAATCAGTTTGATGGGGAGACTGCTTGTGATTCGGATGTCTGTGAAATCTTCGTTAATTTCAACGACTGGATTAGACAGAGGATCGTGGCCAACCTTGAGACCACGAGGGGAGGTCTTGCCAGTGAAATTGGAATAAATAATTCCAGTGTTCGCAGAGGATTTGGATGCCGACGAAGCCGGACCAGCTGCAAGTTATCGACAACAGAAAACAGACGAATGAGGAAACGTTTCGATTATCAGTTCCTAGTCAGATAAATAAATGGCAGACGGCAGCAAAAGAAAAGCAAAAAAGAAACGCTGAGTCAAATATGTAAACATCAAATGAAGGATTCAACAGAAGCAAATCCAAGCATCTCATTTTCAGCGGAAAAAAACAAGCATAGACCGTAAAATCTCCCCTAAATGATAGAATGTCGCTGTTCTGTGTAGATACGAAATGTGAACTCCATGAAGCAAGCCAAATGAAAGGCTTATCAGTCATCCAAAGGTTGGCAAAGCTAGGGTAGTAGTTGGAATAACCCCCCTATAGAACAGGGCAAGCCTCTCAAACAATGTGTGACAACTGAGCAGGAATCCTGGGTGGCATGGGCAGTTTGCGTAAACCTGGTTGATTGTATTTTACTGACAGACGAAAGGGAAAGATGAGTGACTAGTGCGAGGAAGTGATGGGAGACCATCTAGGAAAAGAAAATTCTGATTCTGCTCTTGACGGAAGGCGTTCAGAGAAAACTCCTGAGAAAAACAAAGAGTCAAGTCCAGGAGGCGAATAGCTGGTGCATAGGGTTTTCGTTCTTTAGTCCCTGCTGCATTGCAAGCTGTACTTGATCACGTGGGCGGTGGCCAAGAGCCCAGCCACCATATTCATCAGATGATCCTTTACAATGCTTCCCACAATATCATAGTTTACGCGGGCAAGCTAGGATACTGCATGCATCTGTTAGGAATTTTTCATGGAGAGCCATGACATCTATAGTGCACGGATGTGCAATCCCGCAGCATTTCTGTGCTGTGCGGCTAACATCGTGGTAAATTTATTGGCCAACAGTAGTGAGCTGTACGCTGAAACACGCTGGAGTCCCACTGCCATTTCTATCCCTCTTCATATCTGTCTAGGCCTGGGCAACCTGACAGTATCTTAGCCCACATGCAGTCCTGGACTGTGCAGCACTTTGCCTGGATCAGGCTTGTGCTTTCACACCATACTATACCATAGAGCCAACTCCACAAAAGCAACGTGAAGAAACCAAAGTACTGGGCTCGTAAAACGATCACCGCGTGAAAAGCTAATCACATAATGATTCCAGGGCAAACGGTGAAACGGATATAAATGATCGCATTTACGCTACTGTCGGCTACAAGCTATAAGATGCCGACAACAAGGTTGGGGTTAAAAAGCTGCATGAATCCAATAAAAAGTGATGATAAGGGCAGACAGCCTGAAAGCGGAAAAGAGCAACAATAAAAGATGGTAAAGTAAAATAGCATCTCAGTGATGTACGTGCATGCACCAAAAACAACACAAAGAAGCGTCTACAAGAACATTTAGAGGAATCAAAGTACTTAATGCACTGCATGATTCGTCGAATTTACTGTGAAAATGCTTCGTTTTACAACAAATCGTTCAATCTACTTATTTTAATCTCTATTCAATCTAAACTTATGGATGTCGGAACATGTTTCAGAAAGAGACATTTACAAACGTCTTCAGGAAACGCATTCATCAATATTTTCCAGGTCAGGTTAATTCAAACTATTACCCCAAGTCCTTTTTAAATTGCTTAATTCTATCAGAAAAACATATGGGAGCTTGCCATGGACGAAACACGAATGGTGGTAGTGGGGTGACAAGCTAGAAGATAGCATCGAAAACTTACATACAAGCTTACGAAATTCCGGTTCAATCTGAAACAGTCTTGAATCTGACGATCCGTACCTCTTCAAGGAATCGCTGCAACGAGAATTTAAGAAAAGCAAAGGAAGCTAAACACTTTGTGATGGAAAATGGAATGAGAAATTTTAAAATTGCGTTTAAAACAAGAGGGTAACGAAGCAAGCGCCGGGAAAGAGTATGGAATGGCAATGATTATGTTTGAGCAGAATTATTGTGACCTCTCCTTTGATGCGGTCAAATAAAAAATTACAGAGCTATGATGTCTTGACATATGGCTATTCAACGGGACACTAGTTTCCATCGCAACGCGAACTCTGGGTATCACCATCATCATGGTCAGCATCAGATTGGTATGTATGTAGGAAATGATAAGTCTGATCTATGCAAAGTGCCGCACACTAATAGACCGCACGTGAACTAAGATGTTGTCTTGCTGTGTCCAGCCATAAACGAAAATAGAAATGGTTCAACTCAAGACCCGATAACACTGCAGTTTTCAAGTTTCTAACAGTGCAATGTTGTCGGATGGGACAATGGAAGGAAACTTTTGATGCTGCGAGTCATATCCGCCGCGCCATGATATCAGCATTAGATTTTTGTGGCTTTATAGGGAAAACACGTGCCAGATAGGAACCAAGCACATCCTCAGACAACATAGCCTAATTAGCTGATACCAATTGGTATTTCGGCAGGTCAATATTCAGTTTAAAAAGCTTTCAATGCTGCATCTGCAGTCAACGAAAACGTCGATCAACTTTGCCAATTTGACAGGTATCTCCATCCACATTTGGAAAACAAAGCTAAGGCCACACAGTCATGGCTTTGCAAAGATATCTTTTGGAGAAAGCCAGCGGCGTACGACAAAACACAAGATACCTTCTGAGTACCAATTACACAGACTAGAATATATTATCCGCGAATTATAACCTTTATCCGTGGAACTGCTCATTCGTTCCCATTCGGAATATCCAACTTCGCGGACGCGAACTCAAAATATTGCATCGACAAAGCAGACTCGAATGCCATCACCAATTGTTTCGATCAGAGGTTGTTATTAATGGAATGCTCACTCAGGCATACTCTTCGAAGAACCGTCTTCTATATCTTATAAGTGGCTGCTAGATTCCCAACTTCGTTAGATCCCTTGTTCTTACCGAATATATATTTCATAACCACTATTCGAACTTATATAGTCTATATTACATTAAATCATTCAGAGGCATTTGGCGACTGCCAGTTACATTTCTGTCTTAAGCCTAATAATTCCTTTCCAGTTGACCAGATTCAAAAATTAAAGTCCTCACTTAGGCAATTTCAACGGATCGTGTTCCGAAAGATGTGATGAGTAGATGGGCTCCGGATTGATGCCTTATGACTTCAGATGCCACAAATATCTATCGACGGTGCAGGTAGAAAGCTAATGCAGAAAGCCATAAGGCTTTTGAACCCCAATCATTTCTTTCTTTTGCCCTTCTGACCCACTGCACAAGACATCATGAGGTTTATAACAGCTGTATGTCTTATGCAGTAATAAGGTGTTGCGCTGTTGGAATCAGAAGTTCAAGATATACTTGTACACATGTCAGTTTGATGGACGTTGACAAGTCGATAGGGATGTATTTTTGATGGCTCAGTTTCCTGTGGTTTCCATTATTTTTTAAAAGTCTGTACTAAAGCTCAAAGGGGCCTAACTGCCTCTGCTTTATCCAGAATGGGATATGTTGAAAAGGGCGTGGATCAGGACCAAGCAAGCACTGCATTTCCATCAGCAAGATATTACACTGATTTTATTAGAATACCTGTGGAAAATAACTAGGGATTCACTTTGTAACGAAGCTGTTCCTTACAGCTCCATACTATATTAAGCAAACCTTTGTTCATTCACAGATTGTAGTGAAGCATCATGGCAGTTACGGTCGAAAGATATTCCTCGAAATGAGCATTCCTTTTACAAAATCGAAAGATCTTACTCGATGAATAATTATGGACGTAAGTTTAGGAGATTGATTTGAAAACAGAGTCTTCACGAAATTAAATTTTCTATTACACCAGTATCAAGTATCGAGTGCTTGTCTGCCATTCACAGCACACTGCTTTCGAGGGTAACAGATACTGTGGAGCATAGTTTTATCACTTGCATAAGATTCCCTGCGTTGACCACATTTCCAAAACTAACGCACTTAGTAATCATAGTATACAACGGAGCACAAGCAACCAACTCATCAGTTTCTATCGCAATGTTTTATGACATGCAACAACAAGCCAACTCGCTTATTTAGGCTTGAATTTCTGTAAGACGTTTAGAAGCACAACCATAATGAGTTACCGTAAACCTTGGTCACTGGCAAGACAGTAGAGATGAAGATCAGTTTTCAGAAACATCAGCACCGGGCCAGGATATTCGAAAGCAGATTCTTTCAACCTGTATGTAAGAAACAGACGTAAAACGGGACACTGAAGTAAAAGATCAATTGGAAAGCATCAGTTGCACAATGAAAACTTAAACATATGGACTAGATTACGCAGCCTGAATGCGGCTGACCAAATAAAACAAATGTGATGTGGATGTCAACAAATGTAATACGTCTAAAGGAAAAGAAGTATAGCGTAATCCGGCATCGCAGGGCTATTAACACCGAGATATACGGCTCACAAACGATTTTAGTGATAGTTTGATGGTAGGCTTATACATACATCAGGTAAGGATATCACGATCCGGATCAGCGTGCTTGAGGCAGCGTGATCAATAAAGCCAACATTGGGCAAAATTGATACAACCAACTTGTTCATTCACACGAACACAGACCTGACAGTGTGTAATCGTCGCAACGAATTTGGGTCAACCAAAGTTAATTTATTAAGAAAATTGAATTGTGTTTAGAAGTTTTAGCCTTCCATATAAAACGAAGTACCTTGTAGAACTCATTCCATCCGTTGCAGAATCGAATATTTTGCATAAATGGCTTAATTGTTCCTGAAACAAAGGTAAATTAAAACACAGATTACGATTTCCAAAGGAGCCATGTTATGTAAACGAGTCTCGCAAGGTTTTTTGAAAGAGGACGGGAGTATAAATGAAAGCATCCAGAAAATTTGCACATTCAGCAGATTACTGAACTGGGACGACGCATTAAATTCCAGCTAGATCGAGGAACTGAAATTTGTTACACGCAACATACCGATATAGATGTATCCGAAGTCAAGACCGAAATTATGATTCTTGATAAATCATCGGCGGCATCAGAAAACAATGGCTCTAGATGAGCCGATATATCAGTAAGCGATGACAAGGTACGCATGGAAGACAGCAACGGTCTAAAGAAACAGCGTTCAAGCTGATCATTTGGTTTTTGTCCTAGTGATAGCCACGAAAACAATTGGTGGAATGCGGGTGTTCGCGTAGAGGGATCATCGAGGTTGGAAAGTGCATTATATCGCATACTCAATTCCAAGAAGAAAACGAGTTTATTGTTATTAGATTGCAGTGTTTTAATCAGAGCTTCATATTCCGAAATCGTCAGTAAGTTAGTTTCCGAGCAATAATTCCAAAGTGCGCTCCCAAGGCTTTCAAGCGGTTGACTGAACTTGCGCTACAATTGTAAGCAAAATGATAGCACACAAACCAAGAACTCGTGTTTGTTTATTGATAAGCCGTGAACATTCTAATCCTGAAGTTTGATAGTGGAACGACGTACGTGAGTGGTGAACCCATTGTATATGACAGCATTGTCGGAGACATGGTGTTGCAAAGTTGTTTCTGAGTGAGCATTTCCCATAGGTGCTGAAACCATAACGAAACCGATTGATGAGAGTAAAATAAAGAATGTATATGGTGGATAGAGCTCTAACATCAAAGAGAAGTATCCCAACAGACAAATAGGTAAACAAACCAATTCAAACTTTATAAAATATGTATGTATGTATGAAATCACAAGCCTGACCCAGGCGAGGAGCGGCACAGTCAAAGACTGCAAGTGGGCTGAGTTAATGTCAGATTGCCCAGGCCTAGACAGACATGAGAATGAAAATAGAAGTGACAGTGAGACTGCCGAGAGTTTCCGCATGCAGCTTACTACCGACGGCAAATCAATTTAGCACCCCAATAGTTTCTTTACCAGGAGGACCAACTTACAAATTATCTAAATTGTTATACCTAGAACATTTGGTCAACTCTGCCGAACAATTTTTGCAGAAATTGCAGAATGTGAAGATCGAAGAAGACGAACTAATGGTTTCTTTTGCCGTAACAGCACTATTCACGCCGATCGACAGAACACTCGTCAAGCAAACTATATCATCTTTACTGAATGAAAAAGGAAGGGAACATAATGGAAATCGATTGACCCACAAATGTTTAATGGAACTGATCGAGCTGTCTTCAAACGCACTTTAAATTCAATGGAAAGATATATGAACAAATCCGAGGAACGCCAATGGGAACAGCGATTTCCAGCTTAGTTACTGAGGCAGTTGTACAACGTTTGGAACTAATTGCCCTGCCAATAATCCGACCAAAAGTATGGATCCGCTACGTGGACGACACCTTAGTGATTATGAAAAGAACAGAACTGGATGAATCACATCGACTGCTCAATTGTGTATTTACTAGAATCCAATTTACAAAGGAAACTGAAGTTGACGGATGTTTACCATTAATGGATGTTCAAGTAAAACGGACAAGCCAAGGAACGTTAGAGACCTGCGTCTACCGAAAAACAACACATACGGATCAAATACTGAACGTTTACAGCAAGCATCCGAACATACACAAACGCAGTTGCGTCAGAACCCTATTCAGAAGCGCGGCAACCCATTGCAGTACAGATGAACTGAAAAGAAAAGAATATTTGTTCAAAGTTTTCCAGAAAAATGAATATCTAAAAAGCTTTATACTACGCAACAGGTTCAACCATCCCCAACAAAGAAACCCAGAAAACAGAAGCAGACGCACTCTGCCATAATTTCAACATATTTCCGCAGCTTGGATACTTCGGTCACTTGGATTCGACATCGCGCATAAACCAGCATCAACACTTCACAACCACTTCAACAGCATGAAAGACAAAGTAGCAAAAGAAGAACAGTCGAATATCGTTTACAAGATTGCACGCAGAGATTGCGAAAAGAACTACGTCGGACAAACAGGTCGCAAACTCAGCACAAGACTACATGAACATCAGTTGGCCGTACGCAGACATGACCGGAATTTACTGATGTCAATACATATTGATCAATTTGGGCATCAGTTCGACTGGGACCGCACAAGAATATTAGACAGAGGAAACGACCAACGAGCTCGAGGATTCCTGGAAGCGGGGCACTCAACAACAAATTCAATTAACCAGCATCTACAATTGCCTGCAACAAATGGACCAATGAGAAACCGCTCACGGAGAAGGCATAACATGAACTCGAGCAATCGGCGGGAGTGATGGCGAACGGACAGACAAGCCGTATAATAACCAAATAATTCCAACTACAAGACACTTCGAAAGAAGTTTTGCTGATGTCATCTAGCCTGATGACGAAACGTCCAACAACAACTACGCAAATTCGGCGAACACAAGTTGAACATCATTCACACCCTGAGCTACGAATATTTTCTTCCATTGCTGAACAGTGTTAGCTGCATAGCACATGAGTGCTGCACGATTGCATATTGCGCATAAAATATAGCGGGTTATACAATAACAAGAGCACTTGAATACAAAACTGAACAAAATGGAAGGGGAAGATAAAAGCGTCATTGCAATACAGCAAACTAGATGGAGCAACGTAAGTTGCACCGCATATGGTTGACTGATTAGCAACATATTGTAAGTGTCAATAAAAGTGGTTGGTCGTCAATATGGCAGTTGAATTTCGTCTATACGTAAGCAAGTTAAAAACGTGTTGCGCAAATCCTGCACACATCCGATAAAGATTATATTTTCAACAATGGCATGAAAAAGTGAGCGAAAGTATGATTTCAGTCGATTTAAGTGTCCGCTAGCTAACAATCGACAACTAGAGTACATTTGTATCGTGGATCGTTCCTATATTATCGCTTCAGAACAACATGTATTTCTTAGAGAGAATTCCGGTACCTTCAAGCCAAAGACTGCTGGTTTAAAGCTGCTGATGAAGTTCAGGGTGTGGACGTCATTTACTTAGATTCCTCCAAGCCAGGAGCAAGTAAGCCCAATGACACAAAATTTCTTGGGCTTTTGCTTAGTGTATTACAGCTCTAACCATGACAAATCGAAAATTGGGCTTTGAAAGCGTGCGTTCGGAACAATCGAGCCACATGTCTTTCTCTTTTTTTCTTCAGGCGTACCTCAGGCCAAACTTGGAGAATGCTGTCTCAGTCTAGAACCCGTAGTTGAAACGTGACCAGCACGCCTTAAAACAGCTACAGAGAGGTTCTACAAAGCTTATCAAGGGGCGTAGCTTCCTAAGTTACAAGGGACGTTTTAAAACTCTATCATTGTTCTCTACTAACTACCATCCCATCCGAGGCGATCTGATCCTTTCTGACCGGATATTGGAGGAAGAAACTTACCCATGTAGGTGTATGCTGGAAATCAGGAAATTATGGTCATGAAAAATGAATAATATTTTCATGCTGACTCTATCGACAGGCGACCTGCATATTCAGCGAAAAAGTCAGAGAGAAGCTCATGCTACGATGAATCCCAAACAATTTTGGACGCACCTGCAGATATGCAAGCGATTTTGTCCTCAAGCAGCTCATTCCAGAAGCTTGGAACTTTTTCACTAAATAAGCGATGGCTAAGTTTCAGACGATTCTGGTATTTGGCGAGTTTCATTGTATACCCTATAGTTGATCGGGCGATCGCAAGAGAGAACATGTTTTGAAAACCCTCGTCGCCCAGGCCTTTCAAGATTTTAAAAGATTCTATTGGGTCGCTCCGTAGCTGCCAACGCCAAAGTGAGGAGAGAATTAGAGAAATTATACGTTCCTTGTAGGGTTTCTTAGAAATTCCTTAAACCATTTTGTTAGCCAGACGTCGGATCCTCTCTACTTGTTATATGGCTTTCGGTAAAAAGGGATTCAGGGTTGCACGCATTATTCTAAATGAGGACTTACAATTGCCGAATATAAAGGGATAAAAACTTCGGTTGTTTCATATGCAGATCACATTTAACCTTAAAGAATTCTACTGTAGCTTAATGTAAAGCTAAGGCATATTGCGCAGCCCATTTGAATGAAGCTGTTACGACTATACACAAATCATTAACCCTCTGAATAGATTTTTAATCGAGCTTCCGTGTATTTAGGGTTACTCTAATTTTGTCGACTGCTGCAGACAAAAGATGACATTTACAATAGTTCAGATGATGATCCAAATCCTGTGACTATTTAATGAACTTTTCAATAGTTCAATAGATCAATAGTTTATTACGGTATAAAAAGCGGAGAGCATGTACAAACCGCAGGGTGGATTGTGCGGTGGATCGAAAAGAGAGGAATAGTAAAATGTTCGAGTTTCCAAGGCCTTATAGCGGGCCACATTCGCGTTAGCCTGCACAATCAGTGTATTTTTGTGGCATTTGGACAGGTAGGGCGTCAACCCGGGACACCGCTACCCACCACATCTTCCGGAACAGGGTCAGCTGAGACTGCGTGCGCTCGGACTTCTGATACTAGGATCTGGAAGAGCAATGAAACTGGAGAAGTGTTAGAGGGGTAGTGACGAAAATGCAATTGGCACAGAAAGATGACTTACCGTTGCCACGATGGGGTATTAGTGTCTTGGGAGTGGGGGATTTCATGGAGGTGGGAATCGAAGAGACCTTTGAAAGAACCGAAAGAAGTGGATTCAAAAAGCTTGCATGGAAAAGCATTCCAGGAACTGCAGACTCGCACCGAGAAAAACCTGCGGCGACATACAAGTCGGCTTTGCTGATGTAGCAATTTAAGTCCATGTCCTCGGAGATTTGTGCTGATGGATGGGACGAGCAGGGAGCTGCATGGATGGGAGGGGTCGCTCAGTATCCGGTATGTAAGTATCATGTCTCCACGGAGAAGACGGTACATAACGGAGTATGTGTTTAAACGGCGTAATCTCTCCTCGTATGGCAAGTGGCGCATACTGCGGACGAGCTTTGTCGCACGCCGTTGGTCGTTTTCGAGGAGTGACATGTCCTTACACAGCCACGGCCGCCAAGCCTGCACTGCGTATTCCAAGTGTGGCCGGATAGAAATGTTCAACAGAGTCGGAAAGAGAAACCGGTCGAACTTGCCGAGGGCGCGGCGAAGTAGGCCGGTGTTGCGGTTGGCTGCAGCTGCTGCGCGTTTGCATTGTGTTGTGCAACCAAGGTCTTGCTGAATGATAAGTCCAAGATCCTTTTCTTGTTGAACGCGTTGAAGTGTTGTTTGCCCCAAACGGTAGGTAAAACAAGCTGAGTGACGGATGGGGAGAACGCTGCACTTGGATGCGTTGAATGGAAAATAGTTTCGTGAGGACCAACAATGTAGGCGATCTAAGTCGTCTTGTAAGATAATGAAGAGTCTTGGACCAAGAACCGAACCTTGCGGCAAACCACACTTGATTGGAAAGGGGGCTGAGTAGCAGTCGCGCACACGAACACAGAGAGAGCGATCGCATAGGGAGTATTTCATCCATGATACGAGGGATGATCCAACGCCGTAGGAAGCGAGTTTAAGGAGAAGGATGTCGTGATGCACACGGTCGAATGTCTTGGAGAAATCCAAAAAGATAGCATCAACACCAGTGCCTTCGTCGACAGATTTCGTCCATTCATCTCGTGCGAGAAGCAAATTAGAGGTGCACGAACGTTTGGCCCGAAAACCGTGTTGCTGCTTGATTAAAATCTGATTCGTTCCGAAATGTGAGACAATGCGGTCAGAGACAATGCTTTCCATGACTTTAGAAATTACTGATAACAGCACGATGGAGCGATAATTTGCAGGATCAGACCGGCTACCGCCTTTAAATATAGGGCTTACAACACCTTTCTTCCAGGCTTGTGGAATGGTAGCCGAGTCCAAACAACGTTGAAAGTAAGTAAAGGAGATATATGTGCTGCGGCTACTTTGGGATGGATGCCGTCGAGTCCTGGCGAGGAGTACCGTCGCAGACATAGAATCTTCTGATGAACTGCCTCAGGGGTGAACTTTATTTCCGGCATCTCTTGCACGTCGTGCGAAGGAAAAGAAATGTGGGTAAGTTTCGCGGGATATGTAGGGTTAAAAATAGGAGCGTATTGTTGCGACAGCACAGTTGCAGCTCTCGAGGCGGTCGATGTGAGGCCGTGTGCGCTGACTAGGGATGGAATTCCTAGTTTGACCACGCGTCTGGTTCACAAACTGGAACAAGCTTTTTGGGTTCTCCATAAACTTGTTGGATATATGCAATTCATATTGAGTTTTGTCTTGGAGGCTGAGGTATGTACAATACTTTCGCAATGACCTGTAGTTTTCCCAGTCATTTTTGTTTCTTCCTGTCCGATAACATCGCCATGCCAGGCTTCGCTGTGCTATGGCTTTTTTCGTTCGGCTGTGAAGGAATGAGCCCGGTTTCGTATGATGAAAAGGCTTTTCGTGGCTGGCAGCGCGCAGCAAAGCGTGCCAGTGAGTGTGAAACGTGGTCCAAGCAACATCGATCTTGTCAGACATTGAGAAGTCCCACGAATTGGCAGCAACAAGTTCGTGGAACAATCCTATGTCGGTAATCCAACGAGTTTCATTAAAGTAGTCCATGAATATAACGAAAGTGAATGTCAAAACAACATGGTCACTATGGTTGAGAGGAGGGGTAAATGAAAGATTCTCAATCAATAACTCTTCATTTGTGATGATAAAGTCTAGAATGGATGGTGCATTCATGTCCCGAAACCGAGTTGCTTCACGAACGTGGTTTTACAATGGATAGTCTGCTAGTAAGTCAGACAGTTCAGCGGCAAACGGTTGAGAAACAAGGTCTCCACAAAATCTAGGACAATTGAAGTCTCCCATTATTAGGATGTGGGAAAATCGTTTATTTAGAGCGTGCCGAAGTGAAGAGATAAGGAAGGAATCAAGCTGTGCATGGCTACTGAGTGGTCTATAAACAACCGCAATCAGGAGAAGACTGTCGTGTTTGAGTGACATTTGGCACCATAGAACATCAGAGTCACATAACGCAGGGTCGCTTAATGGTTCGCAACGAAGTGATTCATGATAATAAAGCAGGACACTACCTCCTCTTGTTGCACGATCCCGACGAAGTAAAGACATAATGGGGAGGGTGAGTTCCGCATTAAGAACTGTGCTCGATAACCAAGTCTCAGTGACGGCTATTAGGTCCCATGCACAAAGGGAGTGGCGGTAACGGAGTTCCGGGAGTTTGCTCATAAAACCAGCAGAATTTGTGTAACAGCATGAAAGGCTGCGCAATTGCAGTTTGTACAGTGTGCGATTTGAAGGTGCACTTATTCTCAACAGATCACAGTGATTATTGGTCCGATGAATTTGACATCGTCCGGATATATGCAGCAGTTCTAGTTCAAGTTCAGGTTGCACAAAGCAGATACTATGTAGTATTTAAATAATCTAACCTTTACTAAACTCAGAACTAGCAATCATAATTAGCAAATGATCCCAAACTATTTCCGAATATTGCGCAAATAATTGATTAGTGGCGTATTATAAATGAATAGATGAATAAACAGTCTTCTTCTTCTTCTTGATAGACGACAGGGGGTCAAGCCCTTGTAAGCCGCATCTCTTTATATCAGCAACCTAGTCCAGGAGAACTTCAGTTGAAGAAATCCTGTCCAGTGTTGTTCAGCTTCGCCGTGATTACAGGCAACACCTTATCCAAAAGTTGCTTGAATTGGTTTTCAGAGCTCGCTGAGATAACCTCTTCCGGAAGCGCATTCCACAAGTTAACAATTCTTGTTGAGAGCGTGAATCCCTGAGGTAGGCGTAGTGTCCTTCGCTTTTGAAGCTTCAGAGCATGGCCACGGGTTCTTGAGTCCGTCACGAGAGGGAAAAACTCGCGCAGCTCGTCACCATAAGCTCCCAGTAATATGCGACGAGTTAGCAGCAGGTCGTAGCGCACACGCCGAATACTGAGCGACATGAGGTTGAGGCGTTGAACTCTCCCCACATAAGGAATTGATTTCAATCCTTGTACTCGTTTCGTCGCCCGCCTTTGCAATTTTTCCAACTGGTCACGTTCTCCCTTAGTTTGAGGATAGGTGGCTGGCAAACCATATTCCAAAACTGGTCTCGCGTATGTGGAATAAAGAATGCGAAACATTTGTGGAGTAATCACCGAAAAAGACCGACTAATAGCCCACCATGCGCGGTTTGCAGCAGCAGCTTTTTTGTTCGTATCCTCCTTCGATTTAAGCGTCCGAGTCACAATTGTACCCAGGTCACGTTCAGTATCAACCCACTTCAGTTGATGATGCCCGAGGAAGTACGCACCTTCAGGCGTGCTTGGCCCTAAAAGCATTACAGCGCATTTCTGTCGGTTTACAGGAAGCTGCCATTTTACCGTCCAATCAAGCAATTTGTTCAATTAGTTCTGAAAAATGGTATTATCAGCAGAAGCGCTTACTGTCAAGTTCAAGTTCAAGTTGCACAGGGCTGAAGGTGGCTAAAAGCCAATCACGCGCCCAGATTTCCTTCGACGGTATGCGGTTGAGCACCCGGCACTTCGATATCGAGTATACAGTTCGTACTTTTCACACGTTCCTGCTTCCGAATAACTGGAAAGTAAGGTAGGGTTTCTCTTCACCAGCACGGTGAGAGGTCAGCTATTCAGGAAACAATGCAATAATATGTGTGAACAATGTGTGGTGTATGAAATCACTAGCCTAGTTGTCATTGGTGGTCAACAGTATAATTATCACATACACTTCTAAATAATAAATGAATATATTAATTTCATTCTTGGAAATTCAAGACATGTTAATCATGATCAAAACTTTCCTAAAGTTTTGTACAACTAGATTGTAGTATCTACATTTGCGAAAAAACATTTTCAAGGTCATTTCTTCAGCAGAATTTAACTTTCAATAAATATAAAATTAACAGTATTTGCAAGTTGCGTTCAGATAAACTTTACGTGATCCGATATTATACAAAAACACTGGCGTTGTGAGAAAAAGTCAATGAATGTTCCATACAGCACTGATGTTCAACGGATAATGTCGATCGAGAATGCGTGAAGAACTCTGTTGTAGATTTCCAAACTTTTTCATTTTGTTTGTTCGAAAGAGATTGATCTATCCTGAATATGAACCGTTTTCTTCTCCGCTAGGCGAAGTGAGGTCTCCTGTGGGCCAGTTTTATTTGGGTGCGGATTGAGCAATTACGCTGTGAAGTAAATACTCTAATGCGAGATAATGTTTTTTCGAACGTTATGAAAATTTATGTAATATCAATACAAAGGAATGCCATTATTATATAAATCATCAGGTAAAACATCTAAGTTAAGCAGATCGCGAATTTTTTTTCTATGGTTAGGAATGAAGCCAGATGTGACTTGTACTCCTATAAAAAGGAGCTGAGTCTTATATTTTGGAAGAAGATTCCACAGTTTAGCACATTTAGTCAAGTAAAAATTGTTCCTTACTTTTGTACGAAACAATGATAAATTATTAGTTTTTCACTGTTTCTGAAGTTATACTTAAAATTATGCCATATGTGAAAATTTGAACTTATTTCTATATTATCCGTTGACAGTATTTTGAAGAATAAGATGAGATTATGCTTGAGTCTGCGAAACCATATGGGATCGATCTTCAGTTGCATATATCTTTCTCTATAATATTGTTTGATATTCCAAGGTTTCAAGGTTGTCACGGCCGGGGCGGTTTTGGGGATAAGCTCTCAATTCCAAAAATGCTCCAATATCCTTCGTCTCATATAGCCTCTGACAACCAAGTCCAGCTCCTGGCCTGCACGCGTGGTCCTGTGTGACCCGGCAAAACTGCTTCTACTGACAGGAGAAAGGGCGAAGGCGGCTGACTGGCGCCTCAAAACCAGCATGCTTCGGCAGGTGGAGCTCGTTAGTCCACAAAGGCGGCCCACCTAGGGGAAGGAAAACCCTTATCTAAAACCTTCACTGCCTTGTGGCTACATCCATTTATGGAAAAGGCTTCAGGAGTCAACCTCGAGGAAAAATCCGGCGCCGGAGTCCCGTTAGGCAGACCGAAGTTTATTCAACTTCGTCCTGCCAGCTTCTGCGACGGCATCGTTGTCCAAACGTATCAGCCTAGCTGTTACTTTGGTTCCAGTGGTGCCGTGGAGAGGGAGCACTTGCTGCATGGGCAACAGCTAGTTCTCCATATTGAACTGCCCTGGCGTACATCACAACGCACCAATGGAGAGGACACTCTATTCCGCTTCTTTGAAAATTAACACGGGAAGCAGCAGATACCGGTTAAAAGCTATGGCTCGACTGGCGTAGAGCTAACCGCCTGGGGCTGCTTTCGACGGTGGGAGAGACTTTCAGGTCTCATTGGACGGCTACCGCCCGCCTCAAGCTGGGCAGCCCCCAGTCAATAAGGTACCGTCTCGCCACGGTCTGCTATCCTCATTGAATGCATGGGGATTAGGAATCAACCGACTGTATTTTTCCGCATCAGCGAATCGAAATACCAAACAACAAATAACAGTTCTGAAACTTGAAACCTGGAACGTCTGGTCCATGCTTCCAGGATTTCATGACGACGTCTCGAATATCAGAGGCGTTAGAAAGTCCGCCGTGATTAACAACGAGCTAAAAAGGCTGAATGTCGACGTGGCTGCCCTACAAGAGACGCGCTTACCAGACACTGGTTAGCTAACAGAAAGGGATTACACATTCTTTTGGAAAGGAAGAGGTTCCGATGAGCCTCGACTGCATGGATTTGGGTTTGCCGTACGAAACGACATATTAAAAGCAACAGAACCGAGCAGCAGCGGGAGCGAACGGATTTGGACTTTAAATCTGAGGTGCATTACGGGTACCATTACGTTGGTCAACGTTTATGCACCGACGCTCTCTGCAACGCCTGCTGAAAAAGACGCTTCTTATCATAACCTCACAGCCGACCTGAACAAAGAGGCACAGAAAAACTGTGTAGTGGTATTGGGTGATTTCGATGCCAGAGTTGGTGCAGATTACGAGTCTTGGCAAAACTGTCTCGGAAGGTTCGGTGTAGGTAAAACCAATGAAAATGGGCAACGCCTTTTAGAATTGTGCACACAGTTCAATCTTTGTGTCAGTAACACTTCTTTCAAACAAAACCACAGCATAAAGTCTCTTGGAAACATCCTCGCTCTAAGCATTGGCATCAGCTTGATCTTATTCTTGTTAAACGTACTAATATAGGAAGCGTGCTCCTCACCAGATCATATCAAAGCGCAGACTGCGACACTGATCATTCACTGGTCTGTGCAAAACTGAAGCTCCCCCACACGAGATTTCACCGCACCAAATTGTCTGCCTAAGCCTAGGATAGACGTCACTCGCATGTGCGAACCTAATCTAACTGCGAGATTCGCAAAAGCTTTCACGGACGAGTTCAACAAGACAACCCCACTTGAATCTGCTTCAGAAAACTGGGAATTGATAAAAAGCTGCATATGCCGAGTCGCACTTTCCACTTTCGGTCCGAAGAAAGCTCGAACGAGCGACTGGTTCGAAGCAAACGCTTCTGAGATGACTGCTGTGCTGGATGAGAAACGCTCAGCATTCTTGAGGTTCAAAGGTATGCCAACAGATGAAAACTTACGTCTTCTAAGAGCAGCTAGAAATAAGGTCCAACAGACTGCAAGGCGATGTGCAAACGACTATTGGACTGAAGTTAGCCTCAATATCCAAAAAGCTGCGGATGCCGGAAATTTTCACGGTATGTATGATGGGATCAAGAGAGCCATTGGTCCAATCAAACTTAAAACGGCTCCCATTAAGTCTTTATCTGGTAAGCCGATTGTCGACAAAACTCAACAGATGGAAAGATGGGTAGAGCACTTCTCCTCCCTCTACTCTAGGGACAGTACGGTTCTACCGCATGCACTTGAAAATGTCGAACGGTTGCCGACCATGGAATATCTAGATACCCCTCCTACTCTTGATGAGCTCAATAAGGCAATCGACCGCTTAGTGAATGGGAAGGCCACTGGTGACGACGGAATTCCACCTGAGCTCATTAAAAGCGGTAGAGCAGCATTATTACAGCCTCTTCACCATTTGCTTCTTTAGTGCTTGCAGGAGGGAAGTGTCCCACAAGAGATGCGAGACACAAAGATCATCACGCTGTTTAAGAATAAGGGTGACAGAGGCGACTGCAACAATGACAGAGGAATCTCCCTTCTAAATGTTGTAGGCAAATTGTTTGCTAAAGTCTTACAGATCCGGCTGCAAGTTTTAGCTGATAAAATTTACTCTGAATCTCAATGTGGCTTCCGCAAGGGATGATCAACCGTTGACATGATCTTCTACCTGAAACAACTTCAAGAAAAGTGTCGGGAACAGCGTATGCCATTATAGGCTGTTTTTATTGATTTAACTAAGGCCTTCGACTACGTCAGCAGGGAGGGTCTTTTTAAAATGCTTGATCTGATAGGCTGCCCCCAAGGCTGCTCAGACTCGTAATTTCGTTCCACTCAGGCATGAAAGGCTCAGTCCATTTTAACGGTTGCAGTTCAGAAGCATTTGAAATTCACCGAGGCGTCAAACAAGTGTGTGTTCTTGCTCCCACGCTGTTCAGCATTTTCTTTGCTCTGCTTCTGGAGCACGCTTTTAGGACGAGAACAGAAGGCATCTACATACGCGAAGTGATGGCAAGCTTTTCAACCTGAACCGGTTGAGAGCACAAACCAAAGTACGGGATGTGATTATCTGTGACCTGTTGTTTGCCGACAATGCAGCCTTTAATGCTCACTCTCAAGAGAACCTACAGTCGCTAATGGACTGTTTTTCGTCGGCATGCAAAGACTTTGTTGTAACAATCAGCATGAGCAAGACCAAAGTCCTTGGTCAAGGGACTGTATCACCACCAATCATCACTGTTGTAAACTGTCAGCTCGAACCAGTACATCATTTCACATATCTTGGTTCAACCATTGCGGATAACCTCTCGCTTAACACGGAGATTGATAAGCGGATTGGCAGAGCAGCTGTCATTTTGTCCCGATTAAACTCTCGTGTTTGGGGTAACCGCAAGCTGACTGTAAAATCAGAGATGATGGTATACAGCGCGTGCGTACTAAATGCTTTACTATACGGCAGTGAAACCTGGACCCCCCACGCAAGACACGAACGGAATCTGAATGCTTTCCATCAACGAAGCATCCGTCGTATCTTGAACATATCGTGGATGGACAGAGTGACTAACGCTGAAGTGCTTTCAAAAGCTGGTCTACAGAGCATGTTCACCCTATTAGGTCAGCACCGCCTGCGGTGTATTGGTCATGTCTATAGAATGGAAAATGGTCGTATTCCGAAAGATCTACTCTACGGTGAGTTGTAATTAGGAAGTCGACCATTGGGCAGACCGCACTCGCGGTACAAAGATGTTTGCAAAAGAGATATGAAAGCTCTTGACGTTGACCCCGCAAGCTGGGCAGAACTTGCTCTTGACCACTCACTTTGGAGGCATTGCGCAAAGCGTCGACTGCAAGCCGGGAAGGAGCAAATACATCTCCTGGCTGCTGAACGCAGATGACGCCGCCGGCGTGTAACTGATGCAATACAACAGAGTTCTGACTATCGTTGCAAGCGCTGCGGGAGAGATTGTTTCTCCCGGATCAGACTGTTTAGTTATTCAAAAAGTTGCAAAACATGAAATTCATGCGATGTGAATTATATCCATGGTTGACATTGACCGACGGAGGCCAACAACAAGCCTAAAAGAGTAATGTTGAATAATTTATATATTTCTATTTTACTATTAGGTTGAATTATAAAGGTGTGGATAAGTTACATGAGTACCTTATAGATCGTAAGTTTGTTGACGAATTCAAAATGTGTGGGATGCTTCGTGGCAGAGTGATTTACTGAGTTCATTCGTCAAATTGTACGTTTCTTATCAATAATTTAAGCATTATTAAGTTTGTCAATTTTATAAACGCATGCTTCTATATTACAACTAAAATAAAAAATAATGAAGCATGATACAATCACCTATTATACAAAATTACGTTTTGACTGTATACACAAATTTATCAAAATCTGACATCACTCTGTCTCTGTGATGAGAATCACTTTTCTCCATTTAGATTCTGAGCTATAAAACCATTTATACCCTTAAAGGAACATAAAAGAACAAAGAACGAATTTGGCAGTGGATGTCGCTCACTTCAGAGGCATTCTGACTGCAGCGATTTTCGACACTCGGTTGGCTTATCAGTCACATACATCCCAGTTACTACTAAAATGAACTTGAAGTGGATAGGTTCTGAATCCGAGTTAGCAGAAAGTTGATAATATCTCACGGATCATCTGGCTAAATCTATTCTGGTTACATAAACGTAAATTAACAATCCAAATTTAAAACTCCACAAGATTATATACTGATAGAAGATTTCCAGGATGGGCTGAAATATGAAGCAGTTAGACGTCAGTATACGATAGGATGCGCGAATCAATAAACAACCAATGCAATTCTAGTATAACAGAAAAAGAGCTCAAAACAATAATATGTAATGTTTCAAACAAATAACTGACTTATAAAAAGTATGAAAGCCAAAATACAAGTGCTACAAAATGAACTGAATTATTTGATAAATTCAAATATTTTCTAGGACACATACGCCCCGGATGTTTGATTCAGTATTTGGGGTCATTGTACGGTTTTCGTTTGAGGAAGAATTAAAGTAAATGGAACGGTGAGAAACTGAATTCGAATTTTTATAAATTAAACGAATATTTATTAAGATATAGATTTTAAATTGGTATCATACACATGTCGAAACTATCAGCATAAATAATATTAATGCCATAATTATCTAACTTGCAACAGTTCTAAAATATTTCAATTTCTACAATTAATTTATGGTTTGATTCATATAGGTTGTGTGTGGACTTTAAATAATTTATTAACCTTTTACAAATACTCGATAAAAACACACCATTTTTTATTATTCTGAACACCGGGCCTATGAATTCTACCAGCGATTTTAAAAATAAATCTTCGTTGAATTTAGGTGAACTCAAGCTAGAGAATATTGAATCTCATCGATTTTAAATAAATGATATTAGACGCTGTCACAGTTTCCGTGAGATCAATCTGAAAACTTAACGTTTACGACGAAGCTAATATGATGGAAAATTTTGGAATTATTAGAAGTATTTTGATTAAAAAATATCTATACTTGAAATAATATCTTAGTGTGAATAATGTCCCAAAAATCTTCAATTTGAATTAATTATGTATTTGTAAACACATCACATGGATTTTGAGGAGATATTTAACGTGAGCCGGTTCGCTGTCACATGAAATTCGTACATCTTAAAATGTACAGCTTGTTTCTTTTTCTTCTGGATATAGAGCAGGAGGGATAGAATATGGTTTATGCTTCTTCACAGCAAAAAGGTGGGTGTCTCTTGCTGATAAGACATCACCACTACATCACAAAGGAAATCAAGTTTCAAGATTCATGAATTTATGTTTACAAAAAAGCACAAAGCTTCACAATTACCATATCATAGTAAATATTTGTTCAATAAGAGCTATAAAAAACAATTATACGATGTAACTGGAGTCAAGTGAAATGCTTACCCTGAGTCAATACACAGGCATCATCAAATCGTTATGTAAGAAATATGTGTCCAAGTTTCGAGTAAATGTTTTGATACAGAAAGAGGTGATAATCGCTTCGGGAAGAGCATTCCACAGGAAACAGACACGTACCGAATAGAAATATTAGCGACAGTTAGTACGGGAATGGGGAATTTGTAATTCCTGACTTACGGTATTTGATCAAATGTTTGAGTGGATGATCTGGAGTATTAAATATTTTGTATGTAATGATAACGTCACTTCAAAGTCTACGATTAAGGTAAGTGTGGAGCTTTAGCTTTTTCAACCTTTTCTCGTATGTAATGTCTCGAAAACCACGCACGAGTTTGGTTGCACGATGATATATCCCGTCAAGCAAGAATATATCTTTTTTCATCCACGGAGTCTATGCTTGCGATGCATGTTCCATTGTGGGAATTAAGTAGGGTTTCATGATGCTTGGCAACGTTGCAGACGTAAAGGTTCTGAAGATCCGTCGCAGCATACCTAGAAGTTTTGGAGCACGCTTGTAAATGACCTCACAATGTACGCTGTTCTTTAGGCTGCCTCATATCCAGACTCTAAGATTCTTCTCCAATTCGGTTCAGCTCAAACTCGTCTGCCTAAATTGATCTTCGTACGGAATCAAATCCATATGTCTCGACAAATGTTGATTTTACGCGCTCTTCAATAGTTGTTTTAATGGTAGGGACAGGAGCTCATTCGGTAGCCAGTTCCAAGTGTTCACCACCCGCTCAAATAGCGTGCACACATTACATAGCTTAAGCCTCCTGTGCTTATGCATTTAACGGTCATTCCCACAAGACTTAGATTAACCTTTCCCTGCTAATTTCTAGGAGGTTAAGTTTCATTCAGCTCCATTTATCCTTTATATCATTCACTATCTTAGTACCCCTCCTTTTGACCTCTCCAAGTAACCACATTCGCCTCAAGACTGAGAAAACGCAACGAATATCCCTTTTTCTAACAGTGAACTAATGCGCGCCGACAATAGCGTCTGAAACATATAAAAACGGAAATAAACAGATATGTATACATAGTTTTTTTCGAATTTGCAGCTCAAAATCAATAGACGCATTGTGAGTTTTATTCAACACAACGTTGAGCGATACTTAATGACATTGTGCTTAGTTTTATTAATAAATTCTTAATTTCATTTTACTCGACTTGATAATATAGTTTAATTAGGAACAAAATATGGCATAATGGTTAAATTAGTGTATAGCAATCAACATCCACAGAATGTTGTGGTTATTGAACCCAAAAGTGAAATAAGCCATTGGTTAGGTTTCACTGGTCTTAAAATGTCTCACTTTAGTTCGAACTACATGTTTTTGTGAGATTTCTCATCAAGAATATTTTATTTTATCATCAGTCCATCATTTAAGTGAATCTTCGGCTTATAAGCAATTTACATCTAATGATGGTCTTAATAATCTCTATGTTTTATTGACTAGGTTTTCATCTATATTTGTTATCATTATAGGCAATCATATACACTTTATACGATTTAGGGGTGCTTAAGCAAGCTGTTGGGAAATAAACAAATGCTTCTTAAAAAAACAATGGATTCATCTCCAGATTTTGTGCATTAGCCTATTTAAACTCTCTGCATTCTACTTCACACATGCTTTTAACATTACTTTTAAATGTCTATTTTAAGATCATTCTCGATTTTTTCAAACCTATTCAAATCCAAATTGATTGAATAATTCACAATAGGAAAGAGCTTGCTTGTACTGCATGCTGAATGTGAACAAATGTGTGCTCTTTGGTCAAAATTGATCATTGCTTCATTGTGAACTTACAAAATACTAATTTTATTTTTGTCATGAAAATTGTGCGTGAGCAAATCGTTTATGACGACCAAAATGAGAATGTTATTAATAATATGCTTTTCGGGTGCCGCAATTACATCTGTAATTACTTACTTACTTCCGCCTTTGATCCCGTCTGAAACATAAGCTGCCAATCCACTCTTTCATACATCGTAATTTTGTGAGAGTCTCTCCAGCTGTCTTCACATCTTACCAATCTGCTCGCCGTCTGCATCTATTTCTCGGAGCTAGCTATTTCTAGGTCACCCTTTCTTTGTCTTTCCTTGAAGTTCCAGGTAGGAGATTTTCTGGTGATGTTTGATATAGGTTTGCTGAGGGTTTAGTTAATCCATCGTCAGGGTCTCTGAATAATGACTTTGTCCACGGGCAGCTTCTTCGTTCGTTTCCACAATACTTCATTGCTGATAATGTAGAGCCAGTGGATCTTCAAGATCTTTCTAAGGCAGGTGTTGATGGAGACCTAAATTTTCTTAATGGTTGTAACACTGGTTCTCGAGGTATCTGCTCCGTAGAATAGTTTTGGTTCCACTAAAATGTAAAAGAGCCTGATCTTGGTGGTATTGATGATCTCGCTGGATCTCCAGAAATTACATCTGTAGAACGCTTGATATTGTTTATGAAGAGTGTAAGAAGGCACTGCTTCCAACAAACAAAACAACCCGATTTGCTTACTGGCCGGAAAATTAGATACTACAATTGATCGGTTTGGAAATTGATTCATGTTTACAATCATTATCAGCATGTCATCGATCGACATTCTAGAATGATCAATTTTATCTGTTATAGAAGTAGTGTTCATTTTGTTGTATTTGATCACCACGATTTGGTTATAAATGAATCGTTATTTTAAGATCACTTGGCTTTTCGCCATTCTACGTTGGCGGACAGTTAATTTTGGGATCGGAATGAATAATAGTCCGTTTTTTCAAAGCATACAACAAGGAGAGCAATTTTATGAAACTTATTTGTAGAAAATATTAGGCCACTGTTTTCAAGAAATCGACTTCAAATTTTATTATTAGTAAAATACATAATTAGGCTGACAATGATCTAATATTAGTTCAGTGTATCTAAATGAATATATAAATCGCTTCGTCACAGTGAATTCTGCCATGGTTTGTATCCTCATCGATTGTTTACACTTTGCATTTCAAAATGTCTCATATTTGTTAAATCCTGATTTCCCTTGTAACATTTCTTTTTAAAATGGTAAATCACTTTGAAGTTGACCATCGCTCTCATTACATATGAGGTCGTGTCATGGAACTCAAAGATTATTTAACTGACATATGTGTACCGCGTTTGAGAATTTTTTCATTTCTTTGGGCATTTTGCACAACTTTGACACTGCTATCGAAAATTTATCTTACAGTTTAATGTCGTTAACTGAAATTTAAAAATCACAATTGTTTTATTGATTCCGACGATCTCGTTAGGAAACATTTGGTACACAACCCTAGTATCAATCTTAATATTTTATGAAATAATCAAGCAGTTGTGTAGTTGGACGAGTCATTTAAATTTTATATGATCGAATGCAGATAATGTCATTTTCACTTGAATAACTATTGGACATAAGTCGTAAAAACGGTAAAAGGACACTTAATATGTTCAATTTTAAATTAAATAACAAATGTTATTGTAGCTAGAAAGAAATCTGTTGAAGTTGATTATTAAAAGTTTAACTGTAGCATATATCTTCAACGTTCTTACATAGAAAACACGATTAGTGTTCATTACGTGTTCCGTATACTCCCGTTATAATGACTTCGTTGGTAATCCCACTCTCGAAATCTCGAATAAGTACATAAATGTTCAACAAGTTCCATGAGGAACTCTAACATTTAATTGACAAAATCTTTTAGTTAGCCAATTGATTCTTTTTGTGAGACGGTGTATATTTAACACCTGAGATTTATACTCCATACACCAGAGGCACAAATAGTAATATCGAGCCAACTATTTTCGTTGTTAATTTTCATTGACAACTCCTGTTTCTAAGCTTGATCGTATCTAGATTTCAGAATGATGTTTCTCAGTCTTCAAATTTATAGAACGATTTATTGAATTAACTCAATCGATTTGAATTATCGAGTTTAGCCAAACAAATCAGATTTTCAAAATCTCAAATTATTCAAAATAACTTCATGGTATTAGATAATGCTGAAACTCTGCCAAACCCAAATGCTTGGAAATATGTTTGAACTAGCATATATGTAATCTGCAAGTAAATTAACAAATTATCTCAAATGTGGGCATGGATTTTAAAGACGTCATTTTATGATGTTTAGAGAATACAATCTTTTAGTAAGAACAAAATCTCCCATTGTGTAATTTCGTTCATTGAACTCTATTTCACTTGAGTAGCCTATTTACGCAAGCTGAAGAATGATTATCCAATTTCTGAACCGTAATTGTTGGATGCACCCAATTTTTCTTAAATTATACTTTGGTTAACATGATGAACATCAATAATTACATTCTCTAAATGTTCCATTATCACCAAAGTGTTGACGTAATACCAACATTAATAAAATTATGACTTGTAAGTATCTATTTTGTAGATACTTCCACCTTCAGAGAGTTTCATTTTCGACCCCACTGTGAGTCCGCTCCTGTAAAATTGTATATATTACGAATGATTCACCATACTCAGATAAACATATTTATGGCGAAAATAGTCGCAATCGTATCACCATATTCTGGTGAGTAATTTCACATCCTCTCCAAGTTCTTGTGCAGCTAAACTGTCGATAAGTGCTAATCGCAGATTATCCTATAATTAGGATTGTATTCAATTAATGAAAATGTTACCTATTATTCTAAAGCACTTTATTAACTTCGCATTTAATTTTCATTAAAATTCTGCCGTCTAAAATGCATGAGGATACATAGCAATCTTAATAGAAATTTCTGTTATATTTATCCTCATCTGAACGTTTAATTATGAAAGTATTTTAGTGTTTCTGAAGTTAACCAAAGGTAGTCAATCTTTTATACTTAAGGGCGAACGCTTTATATTGCAATATATTTTAGACTACAAGGTTACAATCGATTGATGTGTACTAATTAAAAATTAGCTTCTTGGCTTTTTATGAAAAGGTCAAACAGACACCTAAATTTGATAGAGTTAGAATTCATGCATTAATACAAGTTTTATTAGTGATTTTTATATTCTTATCCGATGAATTACTTTCTGTATTATTAATCAATAGTTGCCTGCATTTCCATCACACACTTTATGCTCAACTTCGTGCTGTATGCACTCAGCAAGTAAAAATAGTACGTAGAGGATCCGTCTGTCTTGAATCAGCAAGACATTGCAAATTAATGTGGAACATTGAAGAAATTCTTATATAAGGCGGACAGGACCAACTTGTTCACTTACATGTGCCAGCCGTATTTAATCGTGGCTTCAAAGTTCAAAAATGGTTTAATATTTCTTCACTGATATTTTAATCGAGGTTTCCTCTAGTTTTGATTTTTACCAAAACCTCTCATTAGCAAAATAAAAGCAATGTTTTATGCATAAAACGCCAGTAATTTTGATATTTGTGTCAGGTAAATTCTTTTCAACCGTTGAGATTATTTCGAGTCTAGTTTCCACTAAAACTCGAGGATAAGTAGTCATATCGTTTCTTTACAAAATAGACGAGTTTATATGATCAATAATCTTTCAGGTATTCAACACAAGTGTCGATCTATTATTAACAAAAAACTACAAATATGCTTGATGCTTGCGTTGTTCACTTTAAAGAATTCACTCGTGCTACAACTGTAAATTTGATACCAATTAACGTAAATTGAGAATCGGTAAATTCTAATACAAAATTGACAAATTGAATTTAGTATATTTCATTTAAAATCAGTTATCCGATTTGCCATGTTTGGACTGTAAATAATTTGCTACGTTCGGTTATTAAATTTTAAGACAAACGGCACCTTGTGTTGCACCGAATTTAATCGATATTTTTTCGTTAGAGTGGGCTGTGATAACAAGGTCGAGTGACATTGATCGATAAATTTTTTCGAGTGTTTCACCTCAAAAACAATGAACAAATTGAGCTTTGGTATAACTGTTACACATTATTCCATTTATTAACGAAGCAGGTGTTAATGATTTAACAAGTTAAATTTTTTCAAGAAAATTACATTGCATACTGCCTCTATGTCGAGCTACATATTCGTTTTCAACGTGCGTTATTCATGAAGCACACGTGCGAAATAAGGATAATTTTTTGACACATTAGTGTTATTAAACATATCATTTTTCACTGGCTTATTTACCGTGTAATCTATAGATTATATAGAAATTTCCAGTGATCAATTTAACAAGTTATCGAAGTAATTATCACGACAAATTAGTCAACAATGTAACACCGGAGTATTGCATTAATTCATTAATTTGGCGTACTATCAAATCTTCAGTGCACCGTATGAAGCCTGTGGAGTTTACCACCGCACTATTGTTGGGGGAGGAACAAATTGGTTAGCATTGATACGAGCCACTGCTAGAACACACCAAGTTTGTGTTGAATTATGCCCATTTTGGGATTACATTTATCCTTTTGTATACCCAAAGTGTGCCGCTTTGGTGAGTAAAACAGCTTTAAATTGGTTGTGCATTTTCATTTCAAATGATGTGAGAGATGATGTAAACTAACTTATTAAATGATGTTTGAACCTATAGTCCACTGTTGTGTAAAGCTGTTGCGACCAACCTGTGCAAATACATGTGCCCATACACACACGTAGATGAGTTAAAGACATGGGTTTAAACAAAAATCACACATTTGCATACATTTCTAACATATACACCACAGAAACGGTATGTGCTCTTTGTACACATCAGACAAGGACAGTACAATCAGGATTCGCTTGCATTGAAGCAGTGAATAAACTACGAACAATATGTGAACTTGAATACCAAGTATTTCCAACAATAATATCACAGTCGCTTGGCATATAGTTGTATTAAATATCAATAAATAACTCATTTTTGAAAAGTATAACTCACGTTCGTCCATATCGGAAAAAGTTAGGAATTTCTCAGATGAGATGGTTTGCGATTCTTGTATGTTTGGAATATACAAACTCGATTTCACGGTATTTCAGCAGCGTTAATTTAAATTTTCTCCACTCAGAAAAGATTTGAAAAATGCAAACATTTATTGGAATGCAACTGACGAAGTTTCTCGCGACTTGTCACATAAATTTGTAGTTAGTGTACGAAAGAAATGACGAAACCTTTACAAAATTCTGTCCGATTAAATGTCAGCTGTAGAAAATAGAATTTGTTGGGGATAGTTCAAATTAAATGAGGAAAACAAATTTAAAAAAATACTACAAATATTATTATATATACATGAACAAATCATCCCTGATTTCACGATAAATGTAAATAACTCTTTTTAATAATATATTTCTATTGTATGATTGAAGTGGATTTTCATTATTATTAAATATTTTCTCTTTAAAAGAGGTGTAAACACCTAATCTTACTGTCTTCACCTGATAACAACAAACAGTCAGACATCGGATATGGTGTCTTAGTAAAACGGGATTGAGCACCACAATACATTGAGTAAATATCAGTTTGACGAAATATTTTTCTGAAACTACCTCGAAACTTTATATAAAAATTAGAGTTTCCTAAAGGATCATGTAGACACCAATCATTGATGCATTCATATCGGGTTCATTTTCTAATCACAGAATCAGAAATAAAATTAAAAAACCATTTGTTCAGTCTCAACTTATTCAAAGTTATTCAAAGTAATAGTGGTCTAAAAAGCAAATAATTCACAGTAACCATAAATTAAAATATCAGGAATGCATAAGAAGAACAAAGATGTTTTGTCAGTATGGAAAGTCAGCTTATGTACTGAGGTTCGTGTTTGGAGTTGGTCAACATATACTTGCCAATTTCAGTCTTGAACGTGCTCAAGCTTGATGCATAATTGATACGTGGGGGCAGAATATTTATCATCCCTGATGTGAAAAATTTGCTACTGCATATCTCCCCAGGGTTTTGAAATTTTCTTAATAATTGTTATTTTTACTCATGAGTCACATACACGTTGTTATAATTTCGAGCTGATGCTACGATTCCAGTGTGAACAGGAATTTTCAGATGGCATTCATACCGAAATTAATTCCCCTTATTCAATCGTTTCTTAAAATCCATATTATGAATTCAAAGTTTTGATCAGACAGCGGCCAAATGTCTCCTGAGATCATAAGATTATACAAAATTTTCCCCTTTTTGTAACCAAATAGTGCTGATTCACAACACAGGTTGCCATTTGAATGTTTAAACTTCTAATTATTTAGTCGAGTATAATAACATGGAGTAATATTTAGCAAAATATGAGGCTGCCGGTATAGTATATTGCTGAGGTCATCTGCTGGTGAGTAAAAAAATGTGGAACAGCTAAGAAAAATTGATGTGAACTTGATCCCGGTAGTTTTCGATATTAACTGAAACATCTTTGCAGTTTAATCTACCACTTGTTTTAAATCGCGCTACTGACACCAATATTTTTCAGACGCTATATAAAATCTGCGGTGTTCGATGAATAGAAATAATTATGTTTACCAAAAGCATGCACCATAAATTACAGATGTTTTATCAAGAAATTATTTGACATCAAGAGTACAACTTAGTACTAAGCGAATGATCTCTCAACTATATCAACTTTAATAATATATTCTCATCCCTCATCGTGAGATTTACAGTCCAAACCTGTTTAATACACGATTTATTTATGGGTTTCGCGTAATTGCATGTTTTGATTGAGCTACTATTCCATTAAATGATAGGCCACAATATATTCTCATGTATGTTGTGTTCATTGAGTAAGCAAGATCTAACTTTTGTTTCCATCGAAATCAAATCATTCGTAATCCATGTCTATTAGGTGAAATGAATCCTGACCGTGTCTTCTAACACCTGAATAATGATTATACCTCCTCATACGTTTTCTCTTTCAAGTTTATTCAACGCAGTGTGTTAAATCGTTTCGTCAAGACCTGTTTATCGCTTGATACTTTATAGTGATAATATCAACTAGGTTGGTGACCAACCATCCAAAATCTATCTTGGATAATGGCCAGGAACGGTTGTTCACTCGCAGTCGCATTTGTGTTTCCTCAAATAGACAATGCAATTATATAAGCTGAGGTGAAGCATCATCCTGAGAAATTAAAATAAAATTAACTACAACTGTTCCCCGCATTCAATATCATTTATCGAACCATTTTTCGAGCAAATGTAAATGAACCTCAACTGCACCTACACAATACATGCCACTTCATTAAAAAGCGATCTCGAGAGACGACGTGTTGTACCGTTTGCAGCAAAAAATCTTCTTGGCATAATTATTTTAAGTCAAATTATTGCAATGACACACATGTTTATCATAATTTTATTGCTTAATACTTAGTGTAATAGGTTAAATAATTTTGGGTTTTGTAAGCAAAATCGTTTCTTTTTGCCTTTTTAGTTCGTTGGTACCATCTTTCCCCGTGCTTGCAATCACGTTATTTCTAAGTTGCCAAACCTCCCATTTGTGTTTAAGCGGACGATGCATTTTTAAGCGCCTCAACTAATTACTCAACTACTGGCGCTTTAACCATGGTTATTATATAGGGCTAATCTATATTTTGTGTTCCACAAATTAGAGAAATCCTTTATATAACCATTTTGGTTATTTTTATAATTTAACTCAATTAGAAAAGTTTCATTACCAGGCTACCTACGATAGCGATTAAGTGTAATGTGAGCTACAAAATAAGCGCAATAGTGACAAGATCAATAAGAGTTACAATGAATCTCGAAATAATCTGTCACGCCATGATGGCAATTGTGACACGTGACAATATGCACGCAGCTCGCAGTATCATTTTCAATGATAAACATGACTGTGCTTCAGTACATTAAACTCCCGTTATTCACATTTTTTCAATTGTAAGGGCCACGTTTTTGCTGTTCATTTCTCCTTTTCTCGATGCGAACTATGGTTCTACAAAACATTTCTACTCTGAAACACTTGACATTACTATAGGGTTAACACAGGTGTATAACCACATTCAGAGCGATATAGAACACCTTGCTTATTAGTACCTTCTGACCGGTTCGATGCAATTTTCGTTCATCAGATAACAGTTTGACTCACTGTTTACCACTTGACGTTGAAGCTTTCCATATCGAGTTCAGAGTAATTTGTTGAGAGTTAATTAATTATGCGATTCATAAGAGATTGCAAATATGTTTTATCACAAACGCCTCATATTCTTTATTAAACAGACATGATTTATGTGGTATGTTTGATTGTCAACATGAGAGGCCTAATGCGCTTCGGTAATATGATCTAGAGACCAGTATTTTCAAGCATTTCGCAAAGACATTTCGTAGTCACGCCTAGCTAATAACGGCATGTCCAATGGTGATTGCATTTCTTATTTTTATGGATACCGCGTATAAAACAGTACAAAAAAATCAGAGCTTGCTTTGAGTAAGCCACAATGTGCGTTTAATTGAAGTAAAGCTACAACTGTGATGACTTATGTACGCAGTTTACTACTGCCACCTGTGAAATTGGAAGGTGTGTTATTACAGATATCACGTAGGGTATAATCTTTGTAACAGCGTTGAGAAAGTTATATTTAAAAATCTGTAGTTAAGTAGTTTCATAGTGCATCAAAGTTATGCGCCATCATCTTAATGTTTCAGACAGCGAATGAACGGTTCTGTAAATTTAACGGAAGAGGATACGTATCTACCTACGTTAGCGGAAAACGAAGTATACAATTCGTCCTCCGATGTCCCGATTCAAGCTCGCCCACGAAAGACGAAAACCCAGCGGGCTCATTGGAAAAGACATTCATGGTTCGGTCAATCTAAAGTGAACAAGAATGGTTTGAACACTGCTCTGGATCCGGCAATCGCAAATAATACATCAAGGCAATTGGGAGGATCAATGCAAAATTTGCTTCAGGGAAGACAACAAAATGATGAATTTTCGTGAGTTTTTTGAAAAAATTGTGGGACTTGATTTAGTGAAAAATGATAAAAATGAACACTATGTAACTGGCATTTTTCAATTATTTTGAAAACCATGCCTTTGCAATATGGAATTTAAATTATGTGAATTTGCGCATGGAAATATTTTAAAAAGATTCGTAATTCAAACACGAATTTAAGAGTTATTTCTTTGGCAATTACTTTTCTGAATTAACTGGACAGTGGTCTGCCGGATATATTTATTGCGATAAAAATATTGAAAAAACAATAAACATGTTGATCATCAAAATTTTATTAACAACTCAACTTTGAATCTATCTTGTTTCAAGCCAAAATATTTAGCTTTAATGTAAACAAATGCATGTAAATTAATTCAATCGTAAATCCCTGAAGAATTGTTGTTGGCCTCCTTCGGTCGGTGTCGACCATGGATGTACATCAACTTCACATGAATTCTTCCTACTGCACAGCTTTTCGAATCACTAACTAGTCAGATTCGGGAGGAAAAATCTCTCCCGCAGTGATCTCAGCGATAGACCGCCAACAGTTGCACGCCGGCAGCGCGAGCTGCGTTTAGCAGCCAGGAGCTGTATCTGCTCCTCCCAGCTTGTGGACGACGCTTTACACAATGCCTCCAAAGTAAGCGACCAAGAGCAAGTTCTTCCCAACTCGTGTGGTCAATTCCAAAAGCTTTCATATCATTTTGGCAACGTTTTTTACTGCAAGTGCGGTCTGTCCAATGGACGACTTCCTGTTTTAAATACTCCATAGAGTAGATATTTCGGAATACGACCATTTTTTATTCTGTAGACGTGAACAAACCACTTTAGTCGGCGCTGTCGTAGTAGGGTTAACATTCTCTGTAGACCAGCTTTAGAAAGCACTCCAACATTATTTAACTTGTACATGCAACGCTATCGCTTAACATGCGTAGGTAGATACATTCTGCTCTCGTCCTAAAAGCATGCTTCAGAAGCAGAGTAAAGAAAAAGATTAACAGCGTGGAAGCAAAAACATAACCTTGTTAGACGCTTCGGTGGATTTCAAATTCTTTTGAACTGCAACAGTTAAATGGACAGAAACCTTCATATCTGAGTGGAAAGAAATCACGCGTTTAGATAGTCCTAGAGGCAAACTATCAGATCAAGTCTTTTGATAAGACCCTTTATTCTGGCATAGTAGCATGCGATTCTTAAATCAATACAAACAGCGTATAATGGCATACGCCGTTCCCGACACTTCTTCAAATTGTCTCAGGGAGAAGATCATATCAACGGTTGATCTTGCCCTGCGGGAGCCACATTAGATTTAGAGAAAAATCTATCACCTAAAATTTGTAGCCGGTTTTGTATGACTATAGCAAATAATCTGCCTACAGTAATAAGAAGGGAGATTCCACTGTAATTGTTGCAGTCGCCTCTATCACCTTTATTCTTAAATAACGTGATGTTCTTTGTGTCTCGCATCTCTTGTTGGACACAATAATCCTGCTAACACGCAAAAAGTAAATGTTGAAGAGGCTGTAATAATGATGTTCTACAGCATGTGATGAGCTCAAGTGGAATTCTGTTGTCACCAGGATACTCCCCATTTGAAAAGCCGACAATTTTCCTATTGAACCCATCAAGAGTAGCGCAAATATATAAATGTTCAATCGTTGGCAACTGCTCAACATTTTCAAAAGCATGCAGTAAAACGATGCTATCCCTAGAGTAGAGACAATCGTATTCCTGGATACAGACTTAATTGGAGCCGTTTTAAAGTTTGTTTGAACCAGTGGCTATCTTGATCTGATCAAACGCATGACGAAGATTTCCAGTATCTGCAGTGTTTAGATACTGAGAGTAATTTCAGACCAATAATCATTTACACATCGTCTTGCCGTCAGTTAGACCCTATTTCTAGCTGCTCTAAATGTTGTAAGTTATCATCTGTTGGTATACCTTTGAAATACAAGAATGTTGACCGTTTCTCGTCCAACACAGAAGTAATCTTAGAAGCTTTTACTTCGAACCAGTCGCTCGATCGAACTTTCACAGGAACGTAAGTGGAAAGTGCGACTCGGCATATGCAGATTTTTAGAGATTCCCGGTTTTTTGAACCTTATTCGAGTGGGGTTGTCTTGCTGAACTCGGTTGTAAAAACTTTTGCAAATCGCGCAGCTAGAAAAGTATCGCACATGTGAGAGACGTCTATTCTTGCTCGGGAGACAATTTGGTGCTGTGGAATCTAGCCTTGAGTATCTTAAGTTTTACACAAACCAGAGAATGGTCAGTGTCGCAGTGTGTGCTTTGATATGAACTGGTGAGATGTGCGGTTCCTATATTAGCTTTGACAATACTCGTGATCTACAACAACTATGGCATTGAAATCACCCAATATCACCACACAGTTTGTTGTGGCACGTTTTTAGGACTGTTGTGAGGTTATGATAAAAAGCGTCTTATCAACAGGCGTTGCAGAGAGAGTGTCGGTGCATAAGCGTTGACCAACGTAATGGTAATGGTCATGAAAATCTGAGAGCATGAACCGGACGTTCTAGGTTCCCAGCTTCATGACTGACCTTTGTTGTTTAGAAATTCGTTTAATATGACGTGAGAATCTCTCTCACCGTCAGAAGCGGCCCAGTAGCTGATCTCTATGCCAGTCGAGCCATAGCTTTTAATCGGTATCTACTGCTTCCTGTGTTATTATCCTTAAAATCGGAATGGAGTGTCTTCTCCATTGGTGTGATAAAATGTACTCCAGGGAAGTAAATATGGAGAACTAGCTGTTGCTCATGTAGCAAGTGCTCTCCCTCCACGGACCATGGGAATCATAGGAACAGCTAGGCTGATAAGTTTGGACAACGATACCGTCGCAAGAGTTGGCAGGACGATTTTGAATACAACTTAAGACTGCCTAACTGGAATCCAGCTCCGGATTTCTCCTCGATAAAGACTCCTGAAACCTTTTCCATGATTCAATGTCGCCACAAGGCAGTGGATGTATGATAAAAGGGTTTGCCTTTACCTAGATGGACCACCTTCATGGATTTACGAGCTTCACCTTCCCGAAGCAAGCTGGTTTTGTTTCGCCAGTCAGCCGCCTTTCTTCGCTTCTCCTGTTAGTATAAGCAGTTCCACCGTGTCACACAGAACCGCGCGTGCAGACCAGGAGCTATACGTGGGTGCCAGAGGTTATATGAGACGCGCGCCATTAGACAATTTTGGGAACTGGGAGCTCATTCACGAAACCCCTCCCGCTGTGGCAACATTTGTACCTCCCTGAAGGATAGTTAAATCTAATTAACGAAGCTATTATTGTCATGTGATACTCGCTTTTGTTTATTAATTTCTAATTCTGGCTTCATGCCTCCTTACGCAAATAATATTTAACCTAAATACTCAAAAGTATATATTTTTGGTAGATATTGACATTTTGCTTACTCTGGCAAGAAATCACATACACCCACTCAATTGAATTTTGTGCAGCCTGACTTGAGTAGTTTTTTATTCGGTAACATAATTACGTCAATACATTGGTGGATTTAAATTCAAGCGCACGAGCTAAATCTTACACAATTAACTCATTTATGTATTGTATAAATGAATTGAATCCGAAAATACACATCTAATTTTCCAATAGTTCAAAAATCTGATTTAATATCAGGCAATAACAAACTATATTGACCAAATTAAAAATGATATCGAAAATCGCCATTCGGATAAATAAAGCATTTTTACATTTTTCCGCACATCTAATCAAACCAACAATGTGATTGCCTACATTAAAATAATTGCAATGCTGACTGAGATAGGCATAAACCTAGAGGAAAGGTAGCCATTTGGCTACAAGTCACATTCCTGACAAGTCGCATTGGTACAACTTACATCATACGAATCTCATGAACGTTTCGTGTTGTACGCCCACATCAAATGGCTTCACTTGACCTTAAACTTCGCGGAAATGGCAAGCCTATATTTGAACTTTAAAGCCCTTGCTGGTTAAAATGGTCACAATCAGCTCTGTTCACCCGAACGAACGTATTTCTCAAATCGAATCGCAATAAAACACGAAAATGTAGACAATAAGGCACATCACACACCATCTAACATTTTCGGATTGTCTGCACTCGACATGAAAGGATAACACAACCGCGTTCCGCGTTCGTTGTGAAATGGTTTAATGCTGAACAAAAAATAATATGTGAGGGCACACTTGGATAAAATTGGCACCACCGACCGCGTTCGGACACCTGAAGACACTATACACGTGGAATTTCGGAGATTCACGTAAGATAGAACAAATCTGATTTTTAAGGTTCCTCATCAAACACAAGTGCATTCGATTTTACCCTGATTGCACTATCATTCGTGGTTATTTTTGGTTTGCTAGGCTCCCCGATAAGTACAAAATAAATTACTAGTTTTGCTTAAACGAAAACAATTATAACGGAGACGTTAAATCATTTTTCGTGATTAATTTAGAAAGCAACGTACAGAAAATGTCTTTGAGTTAAGTTGCTATAATGATAGTAATGTTTGAGTTATCATGAAACAAAATTGACTGGCGCGCCGTGTCGAGAATACTCTTAGCATTGCAAAAATCTGTCATCAATGATGAAAGGCACCGACTTTTGACCACGTAGTTATTTACAAGGTTGTAAGTGGCAATGGCGATGTAATGAGTATCGGCATGCCAAGGAAACCAGGCACTTGTCACGTGGAATGCCACTACTTGTTCCAGACGATGCAGTGGCTGGAGGTCAAACGGATTCGAAATTATTTCAGCTGCGGGCTGATTTGATGCCAACTGGCAGATTTGTTCACGCCACATGGTCTAAAGTATCGAAATTCACTTTGAGACGAAATGTGTTCAATAATTCTCAGATAAGTAACAGGCTATTGCCTAATCAAGTCTGTTGATATCATTCAAGAAATTAAATGGACACCCCTTTAAGACCGCTCAACCTATGTCCACAGATTTAGACAAGATGCGAATAACATGATTGGCTTTAAAAGAACCGAGAAAATGTAAATAGAGTCTGATGGCGTATCGTGTGCCTTGACCAACTCAGAAGTTTGTTCCAGCAACAAGAGCATTCTGAAAACGTAAATGCTCTCACATAAATCCATGTGTATCAGTAAAATGTTTCATAATATTGCAATGCGGATTAACAATGCGTAGTCCTAACCGTTTTATCAGCCAAATTATCGATATCGTTTGAAAGGATGTAAAGGAAGAGGATCAATGAGAAGTCTAATAATTGTCGGGCATGGATGGATAGCTTGATTGAGAAAGATCCAGATAAAAATAAGTGCACCTCTTAGTCATTTGTTATTAGAATCGATGGAAATTTAGACGTTATTGAAATATTTTATATTAGGCACCTTTGTCGCTGCACGCCGCTATTTTTCTGCTATATGGATATTTTTGTGTAGCCAAGGGTTACGTACACAACCTAAAGACGAATGTAGGCGAAACTGCGCTTTAAAAGAATATTAACATAAAACGAACTGAAAGTCATTGGTAGGAGATCCAAGTTACTTTCGGCTTTAATAGAATCGTGCTAAAATCTATTATCAGAAGTAGGATTGGATAATGGCACTAAATACTTGCTGGTGATTTCATAATAAAGCACTAAAATATATGGTCTTTTATCAGTTTTTTCGTGTGATTGGCCAGGAATTACTTTTCGATTCTGTATTTGAACATCGTTCTTCTTTGTAAGAACCCTCTTTAACAGTGGCATTCAAGTATAACTTAGGTTACGCTTATGTTATGAATTTGAACGAAATTTGACTAATACACTAGTTTCAAATGTCCCTTTCCATTCTCGGTCTATTTCCTAAAACATTCACTGGAAAATCATTCATGCTCACTCCACTAGCTTGTATGACGCTAAAACGAAATTAGACGAATTTTTATTGAATGATTCGTTTCCCGAATAATTATATACTGCGTAATCTAATTCCTTATGTTGTTTATACACTTACATTTGAATTTTTAACATCCTATGGTTGTTGTTAAGCTTGTTGCTTTTCACACAATTCAAAACCTTGAACAACTTCAAATTGAATGCGAAATTTGTTTACTTTGTATCACATACAAGATCATAATCTGATCATTGTTAGCTATCCAAAGAACGATTTACCGCAAAATATTTCCCTTATTTTTGATTGATTTTCATCGTTTCAATGTTTTCTCAACTACAATGTAACAAACTTGACTTTAAGACCAAGTGTAAAAATGTGACATGTTGTGTGTAGCCAGAGTGTTTTGATGAGAAACATTGAGATCAAATACATAAAAGAGTACGTATTAACCTATAATACGAAGCCAAGAATTGAAGCCAATTCATTTGTGAGAATTCTCAGTTGTAGTCCAGCACCCAAAAAGCTCGTTCAAATAAAAATTCAGTTTGCAAGTAAATAACTTATGTATGAAATTTTACTTCACACTAATCTTTTATTACTAAACAATTTGAAAGTAAAGAAGACCGATATTTTTAAGCATTTTTAATTTCATGTTTATTCGAACTTTTACATAAGTATATTTTTACACGAATGCAAATTACATGACACGAACTGATATCGCAATTACGTCACCATTTAATATTCTTATACTGCGTCGAGTGATGAGGCAATTTCATATGTTTGTACTCAGAACAGTACTTGATAAAATGAAAAACAATTAAATAGCATACAGCCTGATCAGCCAGAATTTATTAAAGATAAAGTAAATATAAAAGTTTGTAAACGGCTTAGTTGGATTTCGATCCTTAATGATTAAATACGTGAACTTCTGCAAGCGTGTCCATTTTGTTATAAGTTATAGATTAGATAGTCATTAGTGTGATATATTTTGATTTAGGCCTTCTTCGGTCGATGTCAACCATGGATGTACATCACAATCGCATGATTTTTTCACGTTCTACAGCTTTTCGAATGATTAAACAGTACGATTTGGGAGGAACAATCTCTCCCGCAGCGTTCGCAAACATAACAATACTTGGTCGTTCGGTGTCAGTTGCACGCCGGCGGTCTCATCTGCGTTCAGCAGCCAAGAGCTGTATCTGCTCCTTCCCAGATTGCAGACGACGATTTGCACAATGCCCCTCAAGTGAGCGGTTAAGAGCAAGTTCTTCCAAAATCGCGAGGTCAATGCCAATAACTTTCATATCTCTTTGCAATTGTCTTTTGCCCAATGGTCGACTTCCTGGTTTCAACTCATCATAGAGTAGATCTTTCGGAATACGTCCATTTTCCATTCTGTAGACATGAACAAGCCACCGCAGGTGGTGATGTCGTAGTAGGGTAAACATACTCTGTAGACCAGCTTTTGAAATACCTTCAGCATTATTCATTTTGTCCATCCACAATATGTTTAAGATGCTTCGTAGATGGAAAGCATTCAGCTTCCGCTCGGGTCTTGCGTGGATATTCTAGGTTTCACTGCCGCACAGTGAAGCATTTCGTATGCACTCACCAACATCTTTGACTTTACATTCAACTTGCGGTTAACCAAAACACGGGAGTTCAATCGGGACAAAATCACACTTGCTCAACATATCAATCTTGGTGTCTAGCGAGAGGTTATCCAGATAGGTGAACCAAGATATGTGAAATGACGTATTGGTTCAAGCTGACAGTTACCAACAGTGATGAATGGAGGTGATACCATCAATTGACCCAGTACTTTCGTCTTGCTCATGCTGATTGTTGGCCCATATTCTTTGCATGCCGACGAAAAACAGTTTATAAGCCACTAAAGGTGTTCTTGGGAGTGAGAAATAATGGCTGCATTGTCGGCAAATAGCAGGTCACGGATTAGCACATCCCGTGCTTCAGTTTGTGCTCTCAACCTGTTTAGGTTAAAAAGCTTGCCATCACATCACATGCTTAGGTTAATGCGTTCTGTTCTCGTCCTAAAAGCGTGCTTAAGAAATAGTGCAAGGAAAATGTCGAACATCGTGTAAACAAGAACAAACCCTTGTATGACGAATTGGCGAACTTCAAAGTCTTCTGAACTGAAATGGACTGAGCCCATCATGCCAGATTGGAACGCAATGACGAGTTTGAGCCGTTATCAGAGAATCCTATCAGATCAAGCATTTAAAAAATTCCCTTCATTCTGACGTAGTAAAATGCCTTCTTTAAATCAATAAAAACAGCGTATAATGGCATACGTTGTCTCAAGGCGTAGATCATATCAACGGTTGATCTTCCTCTACGAAGCCACATTGAGTTTCGGAGTAAAATCTATCACCTAAAACTTGTAACCGTATTCTTATAACTTTACTATATAATTTCCTCACAACATTTAGAAGGGAGATTCCTCTGTATTGTTGCAGTCGCCTTTATTACCCTTATTCTTAAATAGCGTGATGATATTCGTGTGTCGCATCTCTTATGGTACACAATCCTCATGCCAACACGGGGGAAGCAAATGTTGAAGAGGCTGTAATAATGATGTTCTACAGCATGTGATGAGCTAAGGTGGTATTCCGTCATCATCAGCATACTTCCCATTCGTTAGGCGGTCGATTGCCCTATTGAGGTCATCAGAAATGAAGAAGTATCTAGATGTTCTATGGTTGGCAACTGCTCAACATTTTCAAGTACATGCGGTAAAACCTTACTGTCCCTAGGGTAGAGAGAGGAGAAGTGCTCTACCCATCTTTCCATCTGCTGAGTTTTGTCGACAATCCGGTTACCAGATACAGACTTAATGGGAGCTGTTTTAAGTTTGTTTGGACCAAAGGCTCTTTTGATCCGATCATACATACCGCAAAATTTATAGTATCCACAGCTTTTTCGGATACTGAGACTAATTTCAGTACAATAGTCATTTGCATATCGTCTTGCAGTCTGTTGTACCTCATTTCTAGCTGCTCTTAAAAGTTTTAGGTTTTCATCAGTTGGCATTCCTTTGAATTTCAAGAATGCTGTCCGTTTATCGTCCAACACAGCAATCATCTTAGAAGCTTTTGTTTCGAACCAGTCGCTGGTTTGTGCATAACACAAAAATACAATTATTTAGGTTTACTTTCATTTAATATCCTGATGCTTGACGGAATTTGTGCTCCACGAATGAAAACAAGTTGTCACAAAATGAGTAACACGATCGCGCAAAATACATTTTTCCTAAAACATTTTGTGACTCGGTGACGCCTCTCTTTGTAAATTGAACAGAACAATGAAGGGTTCACAAATTTGAAAGTTTTAAATTTTAACCAACGAAGCTTACGAACCAACAAAATCACAACGGCATATGTAAGCACTTACTCTTGACACTGCAGTTTACAATCAAATCATATGCTTGAAGCCTTCGGGAGTCACTTTCAATAATCTTCTGTTCAGTGCTTACTCACGAGTAGGCTTGCTTCATATATATTTTATATTAAAATGTTAAATGTACCTGTCCAAATTCGCGCCGTGTGATAGATTATAATGGTACGAAAACCATGTGAATTTGTTGCTCGAAATTTAATTGTGGAACAATTAAAATAGAATTAGATCATTCTCGAGCGCTAGAGACCTTGCCAATCACATTATTTTTACGATGAACCGCCATGTAGTTCTGTTAATTTCTGATGTCATATTGTAATAATTATTTTAATGAGAGCCATAGCTATGTTTTTTTTAACTTCGACAATAAGGTTAGAGATTTCATTTCTTAATCTCATGTACTACCTACCTTGTTGATTTGAAATATATAGGCATGAAAATGGCTATTCTTGTGCGATTAGGCAAGTCGCCATCATATCATGAGTACCCTTGAACAAGCAAAACGGTTGAGAACGAAATCCGATACACGATTTTAAATGCTACGTGTTATGTTATCCTGAATCACCACTAACTCATTTGCGATATTTTAGTAATAATGTTTGTGAAACACGAATCGTAAATTTCCACAATTTTCTGATGAAGTCGGTCGGTTTAATCAATGTATTGAGTTCATGCAATTTAGATGTCTACCATACAATCCTTATTCTTTGTTTTTAGAAAATAAAAAACTAGAACAAGTTAAAAAATTTCACTGAGACATTTTGATAACTCTAACGAGCAGGTGTTTTATATTTCGTTATTCTACATCCTTTTTACTACAAAAAATAATAAGGCCTCATAAGTTTTCACTTCTCAAGATACAATATTTATTGTGAACAAATCAAACAGCTGCACAATTCCATAGTACGTACGTACAAAAATTAAAATTCATTGCTTCTTACTTCAATCCGGTGGTACAAAGGATGGGTAAATAACAATTCCAAGTGAGAGGTGCAGTGGGATATTCTCAGTCAGAAATGCATGTTTGGGCAAATTTGTTTTTAACGTGCGTTTGATTAGAAAGCACTAATGGTCTCCAGTTTACTGGAGGTTACACAGTATTGTTCAGAATAAAACTTTGTCGGTTTTTCTTCAAAATCAGTTTATTCGGTGACGAAAAGATTTCTGAAGGTAAACTGTTCCAGAGAAAAGCTGAGTGAATCGAGGTTCTGACTTTATTTTGAGGCCTGAATGTGCTGGAGGGTGTGATGTTGACTACGTGCTGGGGTACGGAAAGTTATTTTGAATAGATCTCTGAGTGAATGGGACGCTGCATGGATTATTTTGAAAGTCTGAATAGGTAAACCTCAGATGAGTCTGAAATCGTGAGCACACTAACCAAGTCTAGACAAACTCTGCTGGAGGCGTTGCTTATACAATTCGGTGGCCATTTGGGTTCCCATAAGAAGAATCCCCAAGATTAGTGCGATTCTATTTTGCAACAGTTGTGCGGAAACTGGCGCTGCATGGTCTACAATTGGTTGTATGTATGTATTGATTACATTTGTAAATGAATGCGGGAAAAAAGTCGTAAAATTCGTTTGAGTAAGTCGAGTATACTTCATGCACGCTTAGAGATTTTCTTGCACTGCAGACTGTTTTTCATATTTCTCAATACCAAGATACTAATTCTTTTACTCATGTAACCATTCAATCGTTTTAAAATAACGTATGAGAGCACTACTGATTTCCAAACTTTAATATTTTGAACCAGCAGAAATCAAAGGCCGAATGGAATAACGTGATCATATTCCTATTATGCAGAAAGAAGTTTTGAAATAGTCTCCAATGTGTACGTATTTGACAACATTTTCCTACCATTACTTGTGGGCATTCGTCAGTTCAAATTGGAAACGGTGGCAACTCTAGATCCAGGATGTCTATAAAATGAAACTATTGGTGTTGAAGAATTTGTGATTAATAAAATCAAGTTAAAATACATTGCATCTGCATTGCATTGGCACGGTAATAGTCTGCTGAATGTGATTTCAAATAAGATAAAAATTGTTAGCTTGATGTTTGTCCACGGTAGCTGTATGAATTATTTAAATTTTACATATAGGCTATCATAAAATTTGAATATCCTTGTCGCGTTCAAGCACATTCTAGTTGTTTTTATTGTTAGCATAAAGAGCTACCAATCGAGTTGAAAACTCAATCTTCATGTGGAGAGACTCGACGTAACACGCAAATTTGTTCACACTGGCACGTGTTCGTTTGTCGGTCTACACACGATAAGTCAATCGATAAATGAATAATAATCTGATTTGTTTGCTACAATCAAGTGCATGTAAACACAACGTGAGTTGATAATTGTCAATATTATAACATTGGAATGTTGGGGATTGATAGAAATTACGTAATTAAGATTGATATTATATTTGTAATCTTGCTTCTTACGTAGATTTTATTACATTGCATATATTAATGTCATATTCTCAGCACACACATATTAGGGTTTCGAATGTCAAAGCTACAATCCATTCAGAAAGTATAATACTTTTTCGGACATTAATCATGCGAGTTCATGCTAGATTGAAATAAAATTGTGTGATACTCTTCTGTAGTAGTGTTTATTATTAAGAGTGATATTCAGAGCACCGCTCCAAACGATTTTGTACGTGTAACTAAGATCTATTCCAGGATTTAGTTTAGCGAAGAAATAAATAACCCTATTATATGCTTATTACTCAATAATCCGCTCTCCTTATTTGTGTTACTTAATATTTTGTATATACTCATTCGAATGTTACAATCAATAGGCGCAGGTTGTAATAACCAGAAAAATGGGCAGATATCCATAAAAGGGAATCAAAGGTTTGTGTTTGCAAAGTGAAAAGTGTGTTTTCGGCAAGTGATTGAACAGGTTGGTCGTGCCAGCCTTATCCAACGGTGGCATACAAGCGCTACTTGTTTACCATTTTTCCACTGTTTCAAGCGCGTGCGGATCCTGAGCGTACTGTTCCTACCTGATGAAGGCAAACAATACGAAAGCGACCGTTGGGTGTGTGTGTGACGGAAAAGCTTGCTAAAAAAGGATTTTTGTTCCTAATAATTGGTGGCAACTTGTGTACAGATAACATTGTCCCCCGACATAAAGCAATTCTTGAAAACATATAATGTGGTATGTCATTCGAAGAAAAACATGGACCTTTCACAAAGGACTTAAAGCAAAGCTGAAAGTTTTCCATTTATAGCGAAAAATAAAACAATGAAAATTAGCTTTTTAAGCTGATCAATATAGCATGTTCACCATACTAGGACAGTGCCGCCTGCCGCCTGGGTCATATTCACAAAATATGAAACGGCCGTATTCAGGAAACTTATTTTATCTATAGTTAAAATCAGAAAATATACCTTTGAGCAGACCGCAGTTGCAAATGGTATGTGAAAGCGCTTGAAATTGACCTCACGAATTGTAACAACTCGCTTTTGAGAGGTCACTTAGATAAACTGTGTGAATGCATCATTTCCAACTTGATGGAAAAGCAGATACCGCATTGGTTCCAAGCGTAGATCACGCTGACCAGGCGAAAAATTAATGCCCGTAGCTGTGAGCGCTGGATAAAATCGTTTTCATTCAGAATCGGATTGTTTAGTCATTTGAAAAGTTGTGGAGCTTCCGATTTTCGTGCTGTTTCGATGTACATCCATGGTCGACACCAACCAAAGGAGTCCAACATTATATAGTAAACGTCGGTCTTTAATATCAACAATACCCATGAACAATTTTGTTGAATAATATGCGTATTGTTATGGCCGATTCTAATCAAAATTCAGCTACTTAAATTAATATGAGGATTATTAATTAAATTTTATTGATTGTTCTACTTTCAATGACTAGTAGTAAGATGTTTGAATTTATATTACTTACTCTTGCAACTAATAGTTTAAACATAGCAGCTTATTTGATAACCCTCAGAGAGTCTACAGAATGCTGAATCTCTATTTCTTGCACCCTGAATTTTATTTTTGATAGTAAAATTTCAATAAATTTAGGAATTTTATCCGGCTTCAATTTTGTCGAATGCGGAGTGGTGAAAAATGCCGTTTTTAAATGTCCCAGAATCTAGAGACACACTTAGCTTCTGACAGCCTATTCCGGACGATAATCCGCCTTAGTGGTTTTGTTTGACTCAGCTGAACTGCTTCTACTGACAGTTGCAGAGGCGAATGCGAGTCACTGGTGCCTGAAATCTAGTCTGCTTCGGGCAAGTTGACCTCGTAATTTGTTAGATTTTGTAACGAACAATCTTTTTTTAAACCTACACTGATTTGTCGCTTTAGACAATTACGAAATGGCCTCAAGATTCAACCACGATAAATATATTCTATAGTTGGAATAGCTATATACAATTCTTCGTTGTCCTCAACTTCTTTCTGGCAACTCCTGTGATGAAATCGTGGTCCATATTTATCAGCCCAGCTGTTTTGTTGGTTTCAATTGTGTCATGGAGGGGGTGCTTGCTACATGTGTAACAGCTAGTTATCCATATTTAAATGCCGTGCTTTACAATTTTTGATTATTAGTTGACATTAGCGACTCTTCAATGTTATTTTGAATGTCATTTACAATGCAATAAATACGGTTATAATTATATAGGAAACGATTATTCAGATGTTGGATTTAAAGCAAACAATAATATAAACGAGAAGTTATCTAATCACGAATCTTAAGTTTCGAAGCTTTCGGTAAACTGAATAGTCGTACAAAATGTCTTATATTTTCAAAATAAGTTAAGTCGAATTTATTTAAATGAATTGATAACACCACTCACCGCTAATTTAATTCAGAGTTTCGAAAATTCATAAACAAACGCTGACTTTTTAATAATTCATTTTTATGAACATGTTATTGTGGGTATCAGGCACATCGGTAAATCAGTCCATTGTTTGACATGCTTATATATCATCTGCAGTTATCAACTTTACGAAAGTTTTTGTATTAATACAATTAGCAAATTTCTTTCCCCGTTCGAAAATATTTCCATTGTCTCATGCATATTCTAAAACGTGGCTTTAAATAAATCTGAATGTCTAACAGTTGAGATATTAATTTGCCTTTTAATGTTTGGTACTTTATAATACTATCTGTACATATTGACACGGAATTCGAAAATAACTGACGGCCGAAAATGCTACAAAATTATTTATTTTATACCATAGGACCTCTACGGATGACGACATCATTGAAACAACTTGGCTGAAGCTACCATGAGCAACACCGCATATTTAGTTTTACCAGTTAGCTTGAACGTGCCTGTGTGTGCTTGTATGGGTGCGCGCGATTAAGACTGCATCCGGAAATACCGAATGCATGAATGACAAAGCGAATTTACCAGTTAACTAATCACGCTGAGCACACGAAACAATCCTCCAATAAGGATTGCATCTACTGACAACCAGCTTACCTGTCTCACTGATGCATTGCGAAACCAGGCTGTTTGCGGCGTGTTTATAATTTCGTATAAATGATAATCACATGACCGCGTAGCATACATAGTGTTTGCAAATTTACGGACTATGGCCTTTTGCGTTCAAGCTACGTTACATCCACGGGGACCGCTGCTTACGGTCTGTCTAAATGGGTGAGTGCTTTTGTTTAGCAATCTTTGCTGCTCTTTTGCTTCCGAAAGTTTTCCTTTTAATTCTGCTAGACTTGAGCCTGGCAATATTATAAAAGCGCCTTCAAACTTTCTGATAAAATTCCTTCGGTTCTGCAGATTTATGTCAATGATTTTGCTTAATTAAAACGTGCTTGGGAAGATAATAACATTTGAATATGCAACGAAATATAACGATAGTTATGCGCAATTATTATACACTGAAACTTTTGTATTCCAAGCTGTTTTAAAACCTATGGTGCAAATTTAATCATTATTACTATGACCACACTTTTACCATACCTACAGTTCAAATCACTCAGGGCTAAACAGGTACTAGGTGCCGATCATGAACCCAGAATTCTTTTGACGGTGTAAGATTAAATCTACGATATTGCGATATGAGTGTTCCAGACTTAGGCATCACATGCATCTTCAAAAATATTTTATACGGTTATTCACATTCTGGTTCGCTTGGTATATCAAAAATTGTGAAATCTTTCCTAAAATTTCGCTTACACATAAGTCCGTAAATTAAATAAAACCTACTTCATTATTCAATTTTGTTCGGCAAATAACTGTTCACTTAAACATATTTTTATTGGCGAAATACAGTCAACAAAAGATAAACATTGGCGACCCAGCCGGACGAAGTTTTGATAAATTAATTAATAAAATGTCACGAGAGACGAACAGAGTAATGATAATTTTTGGTGAGAAGAATGATTAGTGTAATCGACATTTCTATCAATTCCTGTTTGGTATTAGTGTAAACTATTTATCGAATTTTCGCCACCACATCGATAAACACTGATAATGCAATTTACAATTTTATACCTGAATTTAATTACTAACCTATTTATCGTTTGAAGCATATAATAAAAAATAAATAGGAAATGTCCGAAAAATTAAATTAGATGTTACCATTTTGATGGAGCTTTGTAGAGAGCTATTCACGCTGTTAAGATTAATTGTTGCTGAATAATTTTCAATTTGGCAAAACGCAGGATGTCAAGTGTACTTGATCTCAAATTTCAAGTGAATTATAATACAAACAATTACAGCAATACGAAATATGTGCACAACCTCAAACCGAAAATGGATTTTAGCTGAGCACTTTTAACGTTTTCTCATGCTTGAATTCTGTCGCTTATCTTTAAACTTAACCTACGGTGTGAGTTATAATGTGCAGGAGTTCAAAGGTCTCTGATTAAATTTTGTCTTTGATTTCCAACAATTCTTACTGGGAGATTAGTTCTCGTATCATGCGACCAATTTAGATCCTGGATAATTGCTCCAGTTGTAAAGTTAATAACCTTTTCTTGGTTCTCTTACTTAGCCATGCTGGCAAAATTGGGTTTAACATAACATAATAAGGCGTAGCTAATGTAAAATATCTTCTGTGACTCTCTTAAAGGCCCCTTTCGCCGTATTAAGGATTCGAGAGAAAATGTAAATGGTGTTTTGCAATCAACTGAAGTTATAATGAACTCAGACGTGTAGATGATACTTTCCGTTTATGACCAACGCGAGCTAATATATTCCAAGCTAATAATTGTGACCAGTGGATATAACCAGATGCAAAATTTTACTCATTTGAGTATTAAACGGTCAATTATTTGTTCACTACCACAGATATATGTTGCTCTTATCATTAAGTAAATCTATGCAAACATCAAACTATGACACAATTGAATATAAGATAATTTAGACATATCGTCAGAAAAATGCATCAACTTTAACCTGGTAGTTTTCTATGCCATCAATAAATCCTAGAGGAGATAGGACTCGTGCAAAAAGCCCTAAGGTACATTCCACAAAACTTTTTTCTCCTGGAGACAACAACGTGAACCTAAACGTGCCTCTAAGTGGTGTAGCTAACTACTAAATTCCGTAACGTTATCATCATTTTATAATCTTCATTCATTTTGGCTTTCATGGTTGATTCAATCAAAAGTTTGTTTGATGTCGATTTAGCATGGATGGATAATATCGGCTTCACTAGGTTGTCCTTCAAATAGTTAGAAGTTTCAACAAACATGCTTGCTTTCTCAGAAAAAATGCTGTACTGATATTAATGGGTTTTCCATTGGAAGCGCCGTAGTATATGTTCCTCCATCTAGGGTTACATCATGAAGATATAAATTTAATAAATAAAATATGATCAAATTACTGAAAAAGCCATCCGTTTAACTAACATAAGATTATGCAGCTCAGTTACTTAATAACTTCACTGTTAGTTTATATAAACGTGTGTCGCAATGCAAACAGAAATACTTTACTTTCTTAATATATTATTTGGCCTCAACGGTTGATTAAGCGCTAGCGATCATATAGTAAATGAGCATCCCACTAAAGCTCAACTCTTGAATAATAAATTTAAAAAGTATTATTAAGTGATGAAATATTTGATTAGCTGTTCACGTGTCCCATGCGGAACGTTCGCTCTGATCAAGGCCCGAAGCATTCTAAGCAAAAGTGAATTTATGTACCGTGTTAAATTGATAATGCTACAGTGGTTTCACATTAATTGTCACCTTCTAAGTAAAGAATCATTGTACATTTACAGAAGAATTCGATTCTGAATACGTATGTTTTACACGGTGTATTACGGCAGAAACACAAATGTTTCTCTGGTAATACGAAATGAGCCAACATACCAGCTGCTGCAACACATTACAATACATTCGATACATTCGAGTTTTGCTACATTTGTTCAAGGAAATTTGTCGAAAGCATAGTAATGGTTACGAACATGGAACATGATATGTAATATGTTGATTGAGTTTATCATTTCGATTGCATGGATATGTTTTAAGTTATTTTAAGCAATTTACACATTTTTCAACATCAACATGGCCTCGGTTCCTGATACGACAGTTTTTATTATTACACCAAATGATGAACTTTTAGAAACATATTTATATAGGGACGTTCGTTTTGCTGCATTCATAATCGTTTTACGAAAGAACTTGTTATGCTTCACTTGCGCTCAAAAGCTGACAAAAATAAAGACGTTGATGACTAATAGAACAACATGTAATCAATCTACTTAAAATGTTTTACCGACCAGTCGAAATTCACCATATGAATATACCATTTAGTGTTAGATCGTGCTAAAATTCATTCAGCTGTGTTTTATATGCTCGCATGGCGCTGGTCTCACGTTATTTTTTATTCGTACACCAGAGCAGATGTGCCTTGATTCAATGGCTCAAACATTATAAAGAGTAAACAAGTTGTGCTTGTATGCGCACCAAAATAGAATGAACGATTTGGTTTGGATTGTTTTATTTTACTAAATAGAAGAATCCATTTTCCTATGGTAAATAATCAAGCATGTGCATATTATTCCTTTTTGCAGTTCTGAGTAGTTGGTGTTTTGATGTATAATTGTCGAGCCCTGACTATACGTTCGATTTTTGAACATATGTGGACAATCAATCAAATCGATGTATTTTGGTTGTATTTTGGTTAAATTCGCTACGCTTCGTAAAACCAATGTTGTAGATCGAAAAATGCAATAAATAAATAATTCACAAACGGCGGAGTAACATCAAATGTTTCCTAAACAACGAATATTTAAACTTACAGAGAGCACTCTCTAGTCTGAGCGCATTCGATATGATGTAACTATGAAATAATACGTGCGGCGTCCTACCAACTAAAGTAACAGGTTTAAATTGGCACTCATTTCTCTGTGTTTACTCTAGAACTTTTCCAAGAATGAAATTATATCCTCATCAACCTCAACCAATTTTTATGCTTACGCTTGAAGCTTTGATCTGGTCTAATCCATCGTCAGCACCTATGCACGTTAAGCCACCCAGTAATTCCGATAAATACAGCTTTCGGAAAACACTGCCTAAATATACATTTAACAAATATTTTTTAATGTCACTATATAATAAAAAAAGGTTTTTCTCGTCTCAACCGCCTATGATCGAGCTGTTACACTCTGATTAATTACAACTGTATACCTATATTTTATAATAAAGTACAGCTACCAAACATTCTTTTTTTAAAAAGAACATTACATGAAACATATCAACGATCTGTTTTGAAATTTATTTCTTCATTAATGTCACCTATTAAGGGTCATGTTTTACACAAGGAATTTAAGCCAACTACTAAAATTCTAGAGCCTTGAGATAGTTTTGAGTGCAGTTAACGCAATATTGCTTGAATATAAAAATCTATCTACGCGAATACATTAAACAGTGAAGCTTGCGTGTTTATAAGTTTAATTCATGTTCCCAAAAAATCACAAAATAATCGAATAGATTTCTTATTCCAAATTATATACTCACGTTTTTAACCATCTATTCATTATTTCGACTCTCTCTAAATCTCGCCTATTTGAGTGCACGTGATCAGTGTGTGAAGAAAGGTTATGTGCAACATCAGCCAGCTGACCATTAATTATCCGTTAGACCATTGACCTGGATTAGATATGCAAATTGGATTTTTAAGCATCGTGGTTAGTTCCGCCAACCCGTGGTCTGAAATATAAATACTTATCTATATTTAAAATTTAATTTGCAGATGATACTATATTCAAACAAACGTTTCCTAACTGGAGTTCCTGTGTGCTCTCAGTTTTATCAAAGCATTTAAGATTGCATATCATCGCACTCACGCTCAAATTCTAAAGTTGAAATAAAAGCAATTGACGTTATTGTAAATGTAATTGCATAAAAACAAAATTGGTGTTTACGTAGTCATTACAGTAGGTTTAGCTTGGTCTCACATCAATTTGCAGATTTTGTATGTTGTTTTCATTGAACTGGATCGATTTCATATCGGATTAAAATTTACATAGTTAGATTGACATACCGGGACGTGTAATTGATGAGCTGAACAGACAACCGGCTTAGGATTCTACTCACATGAGCACATGGCAGGTACTTACTGAAGAATTCCGGCATGATAACCCTGAATATCCAGGCACGTGCCTCCAAGCAGAATAACACCAAACCTAAGCCAGGCAGTCTTGTATATAGATAGCGAGGGTAGATTTTATCTGAGTTAAACTAGCATGCTACGTTTTTAAGACTTCATCTTATGATTGCTCCAGTTATATCACTTTCTAATATCAATACATTCTACTTACAGCTTAATGAAAACGAATTTAATTGCCAACGGACAAGTAGCCACACCTGCCCATTTGAAGCGACCCCTAAAGTCAAATGGTATAGAAATTCTCAGAGAGAATGTCAGAGAAATAAATAATGGACCAAGTTCAACGGTCAGCAACGGTAGCAGTCATTTTATTTCCCATAACGTTGCGTCTGCTCAAACGGATGGCGAAGTCTATATAAATGGAAAAAATAAGGGCTGGGACTCTACCGAATCCATCTCTACGCCAGAAAGTAGTCAAAAATCAAACTCGAGAGAGAATAACAAACTGAAACTAAATGGGCAACAAACATCAGAAAAATCGCACAGCGTTTCGATGATCCCGGTGGCAAAAGAATCTCCAAGATGTGTCCGAGTTAAGCAACGTGAGTATTGTTTCCAAACTCATTCAGTAGGTTTCAAAGAAATCATGAATTTTTCATTTTAGACAGTGTTATATTACATAATTTTTGCAGCATGTATTGACATCTTAGAAATAATCTTGATAAAATAATACGTATGGAAGTTTGTATCACAAAGTAAGTGATGGCCGTATTGATGATACGTTTAAATAAAAATGCTTGCAACTCATAATTTATATTTAGCAAAGGAATTACATTGATGCCGGAAAATCATGTAACTTATTGCATTATGATGCATGCTGCAATATTCATCATAACGGTCTCCAGACTCACCACCGTAATAGAAACATTTGTAACGTTATTCGGCTTTAGTTATAAAAGATCATGTCTGTATATGGATCGTGTGATTTAATGAGACACAATTAAGATTAAGGTTATACCCTTTGAAGAAAAATCATCAATGCATGATCAAAATTAATTATTTATCTTTCCGCTTTCCCGTCCAGCAACCGATGGCACGAAGAACATAAGAACAAATCAAATCGTCTCACCAGCATCACCAACTAGCAGCACATCCATAAATACTGGGAATTCAATCACACTCGATGAGCGTATACAACGTCAACGGAGTAAGGAGATTACAGACTGTGCCCAACTAGCTGAAAACTCAAATGAACTCGCATTTCTCTTGAGGAAGCACAATAAAGAACCGATTTCGAGTGATTTGAGTGACACGGATAATGTTATGCGGGCAAATCGATCACCAGAAATATACCAAGCGCCCAACAGGATGAATAACAACATGCTTGACCCATTGTTCGGATTCCCAGAAAGCAGTTTTAGAAATTGTGTTTCGCCAACTAGTGGACAGTCATTATATAATAATTCAAAGAGCAGATCCGGGGACGTTTTATTTCCATATGGTCAAATTCGATATCGACGAAGAATACAAAATAATGGCCCGAGAGAAGTAAGTCCCTCGAGTTGCTCTACAGAACGCAAAGGTTTCGAGCATGGTCAATTTTATTGTATGAATAAACTTTGGATCAAATTGGTATAAAATTTCAATATTTAACAATTTGACTCCGAGTCAATTAAAAATATTGCTAAAATATATTGCTAGGTATAGATAAGCGTTGTATCAACGTTACGTTGAACATCGATATTTAATTAGCCAATGTCAGGTTAAAGCGCATTCTATTTTAGCTAGTATACACTATATGTAACGAACTCGAAATAGCTTGATTAAACAATAAATGAATTAAATATTCATTTGCATGCTTTTCCGTTTTCAGAATTTGACCGATCATTGCTTGTCACCAACCTCCAAACGCATAATCTATCCGGACTTTTATGGATCAACACCAAACCTTCTTTCGACGAAAAATGTTCTCCCAAACAGTCCCTATCGTCCGCAACCACCGGCAATCAAGCTAAACACACCAATTATCAATAGCCGAAACGTGAGTTTTAAACGAATAAATGGAAACTATCTAAGGTTTTGCTATACTAGTGTTGGCCTCAAAAATGTTCCCAATTAAATTGCCCATAGGATTTTACTTTAGGTAACGCTTTTAACCGAAATGTTTACAATAAAAATCTATTAATACCACGACAGGGAGGTGGATCAAACCTAAGCGCCCATAATAAGAATTAGGAAGTGTTCAAGTTGCGCTTGTAAGAAAATTTAAATTCCAATTCTGCGCCGCAGTCATACGGCTTAGCCTAAACTATGATTGGTTAGAATTTCTTAATGCAGCTCGTTCGATAAAGCATGGGCACACTTGCACTTTTACTCGGGACGAATATTTAATCAGATTCACTTTCCTAATTTGCATGTTCGCATATTTTGTATACGTGTTGGTTTTGCTAGCCTTCCCAAGCTGGTCAGTTTACTTATGTCAGTCGATCTTTAACACATTGAATGTTGAATAACAAACCACTAATTTAACATGGCCTTCAATATGGAAAATTTCATGAGAAACCTGAAATGAAATCGTTCGCTTTTAATATCTGAAATAGTATGTTCAATATCAGCCCATAAATTCATATTTTCTTTGAGCAAACTGAATGCGGCGTCACAAGAACAAAAGTTTCATTTCGATAGATCATAAATTAGATTAAATTTCCATTTGTGTTGCAAACACATGACTTTACTAAAAGTAAATTCGGAAGAGACGGTCTATCATAGAGAGTATATTAATGAAAAGTCTTTGCAGGAGTAAATTATGTCGAGACAGCCGAGGTCAAATAACGTATCTTGCATTAAGTGAGGGACCACCGCTTCGAGAACACTCAATCAAACTGTAATCACTTTCCCCGTTTCATAGCCAACTTTCTATTGCAATACGAATATCACACTGAGGACTGTGATTAAACATATGACCACCGCCGATTCCCTCAATGCAAGAAAACGGAAATTGCTCAAGCATTTAATAAGGAAAATCAGACACACCCATCGTTCATGGGCAAATCACGTAGCCGAAACAAAGCCCTTTGCTCTTTTAATCTGATTTGTCTGATGATTTTGTGCAAAACCATTGTAAGCTTGTTCGACAGACTTTGACGGATGGTATATTGTGTGGTCGCTGGTGACGCTTCAGCTCTGCCCCTTTTTACGAGCAGGTTGTCAGTTGAACCACATTTACTCAATGCGAAAGGCAACCCAAATTCTAGTGGGTTGACAATTGCGGTGTTCAGAATTTTAGGCGTTGGTTGATCTAACAGTGCGGTATTTTACATTCATGAACTCTTAACTAGCACCCATCAACTATGATTAATCTTCATGCCTCTACAATTCAGTTTACCACAATTAATTTTAATCAATATGTACTTTCTCTATTCAAAACTTTTCTAAAGAATAATGTACGTGATTTTGTAAATCCTGCACCTATAGATAAATTGCGACCTCCAATGGCTCACATTTGAACAAAAGCGTCATCACTACACTTAGCTTATAGCAATTTTTGATTAACGCTGCGATGTTTTATTAAGTAAATGACATATTTCACCTTCAAGATAAAGACAAATGGAATTTCGAAAATATTTCGTCATGTGCATATCAAGGCAAAGCTCATTTATTAATGTTTCGGATTCGTGAGTGAAATTTGAATTCGCTAAATACACGTGAGACATTCGTCAGATCAGTCGGCGGCTTTATACAGATGTGCTCTCAATCTAGCGCAATGACAATTGCCGCGTGCATTGTGCGTGACCGAAATGTACGCAAATGAGCATTTTGGTTCATGGTTATGGGTTTAACCCCATTATACATGTGAGTGGACACATGTTCTTACCTGCCTTATCCATCAGTGGCATACAAGCGCTACTTAGTCATAACTACTTCATTCACTAATGTGAATTAGTAGTTAGGACCAAAACGCCCTCAAAAATACGTGCCTGAAAAAATAGAATCGGGGCATGCCTCGTTAACCGTTGACAATATAGTATTTAAAGTATCTCATAAATAAACGTTGCTTTCAAATTTGAGGAATGTGGAATAATATACTTTCTTATGGAAGAAATGTTTGTGATTAATTGGTCGGAGTAGATTTTTGCAACGTTTCGCTCCTACCATTGCAGCGTGATTCGACAAAATATGTCGGTACTAGCAGGGTTCTGGTTTAAATTGCGTTATCTGATCAATCCAAATTTGTCGAGGAAATGTCCAGACGATTTTTGGCACAAAACTATTTAAGATAAGCAACTGAGATAAGGCCAAATTGATGAACCTTCCTGCACCCTGTGTATAACCTTGATAGTTTTTGTGTTGGTGTGATTAACGTCCGCTGATCTGCCTGACAAATTCGTATACACACTGTGGATCAAGCAAGGTAATATACCCAAAATAATCGGACGCCATATTATGAATATTTCTAGTCCATGCGCTTTATTCATAGATGATTTATTCATAGATGATATGCAGGTAAGATGCTATGCTTTACAAGACCCACAAAAAATGTACATCGTGTCGGATGGTAAAAAATATCAAAATATTGTTAGAGATTATTGTCAAACGTGAAAAACATACTTCTCCATGTGGATATCTAGTGATTTCTTGAAAACGTCAACGTTTCCAGATTGTAACACGTGAGTAGGTAAACTGTTCCACAATTGCACATTGCGAACGTAAAATGCATATTTGCGTCAGTTCAACCTGCTATGCTGTTGTTAAAGTTTCGATTAGTGACCTCGCAGATGTGTGTTATTGGAAAGATGAAACGAACGACTGCAAGGGTGATTTGTTTGATTAAGCACTGTGAAACAAACGACTGCAATGGTGATTTGTTTGATTAAGCACTATCCAAATGAATATTAATGCTCCTCGTTTCCGTCTGTATTGAGCCGAATGCAAATTCAATATTTTAAGATAATTAGATAGTCCCAGAACGAGTTTTGTCGCTCTGCGCTGCAGAGTTTCCAAGAGCTGGATATCTTTTTTCAACCAAGGATCCCATGCCGGTATAGCATATTCAACATGAGGACGGATGTACGTTAAAATCAATTTGCAGACAATATTGGGATCAAACGAACCTAGGACTCTTCTAAGGAGACCCAAGTTGCTTCCAGCTTTGCAGGCAGCCAGTCGACATTGCATTGAGTTTCCTAAGTCTGATTGGATAATCACGCCTAAATTTTGTTCGAAGGAGGAGGGTAAAATAACAGTGCGACCAACATAATACTCTTTTCTCTACTTGCTGTTGAGAGACAATAGGCTGCATTTCGAAGCATTCAGTGGAATTTCGTTGTTTAGGGACCAAGTGTAAATCATATCAAGATCCCGTTGCAGGTTCTGCGTGTCGTCTGTGGAGTTTATCTTGCGCCAAAGCTTTGCGTCATCAGCGAAAATAAGCACGGACGACTGCAATACAGTAGGCAAGTCGTTTATATTAATTAAAAACAAAAGCGGTCCGAGGACTGATCCTTGTAGGACACCACGGGCAACTTTAATCGACTGGGATAGTTCGTTTTTGACTCTCACATACATCTCACGAGATATCAACCATTCTTTAATCCATGCATGGAGTTTACCATGTACTCCGTAGGTGAGTAGTTTCGAAGAAAAGAGTTCGTGATTCACACGATCGAAAGCTTTTGACAAATCTATATAAATCACGTCCACGACTCAGACCAAGGTTCTTTTGCTAATAGCAAGTTTGTCAGGCAAGATCGTTTTTTCCTGAATGCATGCTGTGCCTCGGAGATTAAATTATTAATCTCAAAGTGATTCCGCAAGCCATCAGCTATTATGGACTCCATTACCTTTGATAGCACTGTTAATAACGCTATCGGGCAATAGTTTAATGGATTATTTCTCGCGTCACTCTTGTAGATGGGACTAATCAGGGCAGTTTTCCAAGTTTCTGGTACAAAGCTCTGCTCAAACATCATCGTGAATACGTCAGATGTCGGTAAGGCCAACTCGGTAAATAGATTGTACAAAATGTTTGCGTGTATATTTTCTATACCGGGTGAGCCTGTCCTCTTCATCGACATTAATTTTGTTTGGACAACGTTTGGGGGAAACTCCACACCGTGGAGAATTGGCAGGCTGCAGCTGTCAGTGTTGAAAGGCTGTCCATGGGTCGACACTTGTGAGATATCTGATGTGAATTGTTGTCGGAAAACGTTAGCACAATCTTTAAATGACGTCACTATACCAGTACCAGAGGCCAGTGGCGGTATTCCCATTTTAACATTCCGGAGGTCTTTGACGTGTTTATACAATGCTCTAGGATTTATAATGAATTTTTCGACTAGAATGATTTGTTAATCTTTTCTGTCTTTTGGAATGAGAGAGACACACTTATTTTGCAATAAGATGTAGTAGCACCAAGTAATCCAAGTCCAAGTATTTGTACCAGGCATTGTCAAACTTACACATCCATTTCCGTTTACTGCTTCTGATAGGCTTTTTCGAACGCTGTTTTTTGGATATTATTTTCACCTTCGATGATAAATCCATGATTATATTAATGTTGACTGCCTTCCTATGCACCTGTTACTTCAACCGACTTAGGCTTAATTTGATCGATATAAGTTTTATCTACGGGCTATCACTTTCGTAATTTTATGATCTACCATAAAACCTTTTCCAAAATGGATTTAACTATGACATTATTCAAAATAAGTGATTGATATTCACTGGAACTGCGGGCTCGCTTTGTAATCGGCATTCAGTGGTTGGCTATTTGAGTTATCACCTATCTAACTGTTTGCCCAAAATATACTCTTTGATAGAACATGTAGTGGATTATTTTAGACCATCCGTCTTGCAATATTTAGCTAACATATTCTCGAGTCGCATTAATAGGAATTGTGGCTTTCTCTTTTTTATACGTCACTTATGTTCCAGCGTTATTCAGGCGATTGAACTATAAAAGTTAGGGAGGAATGCAGCCATAAATGTAGATGTGGCGGATAAGCATTATCTTGCATGTTCCACAGCGTGTATACGAAGTAAGCAGGTATTCTATTCGATCGGTGGACGCTGTTCACATCTAAGCCCACAAAAAAATTGGTTTAAACAACATACAGGAAGGTTTGTCAATGGCTTATGAACTAGTTCACCTATCCTATAACTCCTTGCTCTTGATTGGTCATGTGAGTGCAATTTAAACCAGAACCTTGTTCTCATTGACACATTTAGTCTGACGACACTTGGGTATTATAAGAGCAACAAACCCTTGCCAAAAAGGCTCTAATCGATTCATTACAACGTTTTCTCATATGACTGTTGTTTCGAATGGGTCTCAAACATATTCTGATATGCTGATTTAGATTCACATACGCTGCAAAATACACTGTATCATTATTCCGATGAAAATGATTCGAAAATAAATCGGCCCATTAGCGAAAAAATGGAATTTGATAAACCGGTTGATTGATTTTATCTATGGCTTCTAAATATAAATTATTACCATGCGTCAAAACAGCAGCGTAATGAGGTATTCCATGTCCATCGAAGTCATATCAAATCATAATTAAATACATGCAACTCATACAGAGATATGCCCTCTCTCGTTGACGAACGTCATTGCAATAAATTAAACGATTACGGTTGAATAGTTAATATGAAACCCCGCTTCTGTCAAGTTTGAAGCTGTTTACTGAAGTATTACCATTATAGCAGTGAATTGATTGATTTATACATATCATGTTGAAACAATTATATTATGTATTAAATCTTCTGCAACGACCGCGTTCAAAAAATCCTTTATCAGAATCCATAAAATCTTTCTGTGGATATAACTATTCTAAGTTGCTGCAGGCACCGGAAGCTGAAATTGGTCGTCAGTGTCCATATGAAACGCGTATCCTCGGTGAATTGTTTTACAAGCACGCCGGATGCGACAACCATAGAATCCATTTGCATACACCGTCACATTGAAGAAACAATAAAAATCCGGAGATACATTCTTACAAATCTTTGGATTAAATTTAGCATGAAGCTAACTAACCAACTTAACTGACAATTTAAAAGTTGGTTGTTTTATCAGAAAATGTGGTCTCTAACGAAGAAAGCAGAGTTAGAATTTGACGATAAACAATAGAATTAGTGTTCTATAAATAGATTGAAATAAACTACCCTAACTTACATTGTAGTCGCTTAGATTATCCTGTTTCCGACGTAGGTGCTATCACACAATAACTCTATTGTGATTAATCTCATTTAGGAATTAGTAGTCTCTACTCAATGCTCCATCTGTCTGTCACATTTTTTGAGTAACACTTCATTTAAAATACACATGCCAACGGTTTAGCAGGGTTTCTGAGAGGTATAATGTACCAGAGGACGGAGATATAAAACAAGTTAGAAGATTTTCCCTTCATAGGGAACAATTAGATTAAAAATTGTTAATAATATGCACACAAACTGAAACGTTTTCTAATTTGAGCATACATAACAATCATTTAGCGACATTCTCCAACTCATAATCCGATTGAAAACAATCCAGAAGTAGATGGTATACAAATTGTAATCTTAGAATTGCTTTCGTTATTAGGCATTAATAATAATTAAAACAATAATACATTATAATAAACACTCACTAATAATAATGATAATAATGATAATAATAATAATAATATTAATATTAATATTAATAACTATATTGCACCTACTAATTTGGGAGTATACGGAACCATATAATGGATGAAAAGATATCTTGACGCTGCAGCGTTCCATAGTCTTTCAGTACAATTGTAATTTAATTTTGAGAAATAAGCTAAGCTACAAAAGTTTATATTTATTGCAAGTTTCATGATAGTTTTGGCCAAACTTCACATGACCGATACATCGTGTGATACTAGATCGATTAATATTAAAATATTGAAGTCCTTATTTGCATTCACCATATTTATCTTCATAATACATGTATATTAATTGTGTTACAATTTTTATTTCTTTTCCACCTATGCATTATTTAGAATTATTAAGTTTAAGTAGTGCTTTTGATTAGCGGCATGCCAATTCATGGAATGTCAGCAACAAAATGTTGCGACTAATTCATTGCAATTAACAAAAATAATGCTCTGATCGATTGTCACAAATATACCTCATATTTTTTCTTTCAATGAGTGGCCACTTACATAATATTGCAACGATACAAAATTGGAAACTGTAAATTACACATGAATGTCCATATTTGATCACCAAGCCCTCATGTATTCATCTCGATAGCGCACTATTTTCTTCGACGAATCGGAGTCGGACAACGAGAGAGCTCGTATCATGTTCGACCATGTCTCCCGCAGACCAAACTTCAATGGCGACCTGGATTATGTGCAATTATCACCAATTGCCAGTGATGGACGTACGTTACCACAAAACGCTGTTCACAGTCGAACGAATGGTGGTTTTCAATCGCCTGATGCACGATTCACGGTGCTGCGACAGAATCATGCCGTGAATGGGGGTCCGGAATACACTCAACGTCCCGGATCATGGAGTACTCGTGATTACGGGACAACTACCAATGAACGCCCACATTCTGGTATGTCGGTCTTGTGTTTCAGGATAGATAAATGATGTCGAATAATATGTGCAATATCTGTGCCCGGAATAGTTGTAGCATTTTGTAAAAGTTGATTTGTAACATTCGATATACTTTTATTGGTTACAAATTACAAATGCAGTGGTTATACGCTATTTTGTTTATTTCGATAAAAATTCGATTAACCAAACTATGTCATTTAGTTTGTCCACGGATGTACCTAATGCACGCTTATGTGTTCGGGTTATGGGTGCTCAATGCAAAACTTGTTTAGCTACATTTATGTGCGAATCCAGCCCAAGGTATCTTTGTACAGAATGATCTGGATATATTTAACTGCTGACCAAAGAGGAACAAGCATTCATTTAAATTACAGAGGTGAAACATGTTGCAAACAGGTAAAGATTTTCCATTCTCCTACAACCTTGGATACTAAAAACTAAAATGGACAACAGAAAAAAACGATCTTGGCGTTCGGATTCGTGGAAGTCCAAAGACCTGCATGCAATACGAAGCAGTGTACAACCAAGCCATCAAAATGCTATGTATGCTTCGACGTATTTTTGGACGTTTTTCCTTTGAAACATTACCCTTGCTCCTAAATAAACATACTAACGTAGTGATGGATTACTCAGCGCAAGCTTGGGCACCGTGGATACAAAAGGAATTCAAGATGCTCGAGAGGAATTATAACAGAGCTACTCAAATTGTGGGCTGTTCGCGACTTCCCTAGTTAGGATCGACTAGTACATCTTAATTAGGATACATTCTCACGCAGACGGGTCCGATTGGATTGAATACTCACCTATAAAATACTGAACTCAAAGATTCATCCTCTGAGGCATCTATTCCGTCTGTGCTCAAGGCATACCACACGCACTCAGACATTGGCATTGGATTTTCCACATTCTTACCGAAACTGTCGTCGGTTATTCTATTCGGTGCGCGTTCGTTCCTTATTGAATTTCTTACCGTCAGACGCTGTAAAATCATCTAGTAAAAGGATTTACAGGATCAAACTGGATATATGTATGCTTAGTAATTCCACCCAACATCTTGATTATTTAATCTAATTGAACAACTTCGCACGATATCCTAACGAATATTTCTCCAGCATACCAAAACAAATGGCATTTTTCCTAACTGCAAAAACTGTCGATCGTCCAAGTTCCTCAATTTTTGTATATATTTATGTTATTTATACAAGTATCCTATGGTTTTGTACAGCTACAAGCTTTCTGAACCAAAAGTTCTTGAATCTTCAATCTTGAATCCAGATTAACCTTAAACTACAAAATCTAATTCGGCAATTTTCTTTTACCTCACCTTTATTCATGCTTACGTTCACCAAACCATGCCTTTCGATAAAATACAACACTAAACCACGGAAGTTGTAGTTCGTCAGTTTTAGTTCATCAACAAATTCACAACAATTTACCACCAGTTTATCGCGTTCATCTGACCAGGCAAATTATATTTTTAATGCCACTTTTTAAACACGAGCTTCGAAAGACAAGTTTCTAGAAATTAAAGGTTCATCATAATGTACCCATTCAAGAATGGCTTCGAGCTACCTATTAAAATGAAATAATGCATTCAAATTATAATGGATTATTGCTTCCTTTAAGCAAGCGGGCACATTGACGACGAATCCATGCAGTGCACCTAAGTCACCTAAAGAAATCTGTGGAAATGACTAGTTTTTATTGTTCCCATATAACCAGCACTCACAAAATAATGTCAGTTGTAGACTGAATACATGGTAATAAATCGTAAACATTGAGACCACTGACATGAGCATTACCCGTTCGCCTATAAGTAATTAAGTAATTGATTAAAATTTAATGTTTTTATACTCTTCTAGCTTATGATAGATTGTGCGATTGTTTTCTATCAATGATTGAAATGTTCTTGCACACAACGCACGGGATCAATTCAAATTATCCGGCTGTCTCCTCATTCACTGTTCACTGTTTTAGTGCAGTGAATGTGTGTCTCACTGATTTTTCGGGTTCAGAAGTTATGAAAAGCCACGAACTACTAACAGAGTTGATAAAAACAACCGAACGGCAAAACCGAAATTTTTGGTCCAATTTATACGTTTAGAATGTGACGGCAGTAAATGCAGGTGACAAAATGGATCACAAAATGAGCCGATCATTTACTGATTGAGCTAATCAATAAGTAGAAGTCTGATTGGATGTCAGTTACGACGAAATGTATGTCTATCATCATTCAGTGGTCTTGGCACAAATGAATACTGATGCACCCCATAGTGGCATACTTAATCTAAATTCAATTAAATTAGTTTTCTTCCAAATTCCACTGTGATACTGAATAAATTTATGCTAATTTCAAGTATATTGGAAGTTTTCTGTTGTCTATTTGAATTTTGGGCCTCATGAATGTGGATTTAAAATCGATGCGTCGAATGCTGACAGAAACCGGATACAGCAACAATGACAAACATTTAAATTGTAACACTAACTACCTCTCTATACGATTGTTAGTTCAATTTATGTGCATGAGCAAACTAAGATGAAGACTTACCCAAGTCTATATCATCAATTTCACAAAGATGTATTGTTGGTCGCTGATGTGTGCTTAAATAACTCAACTATTATATTTGACCAATATTTGCAATATATGGTGGTTATACAATGAGGCAAACCAAAACAGATGGAGTGGCTCTGTAAAAATACTCAATTAACTTCCACTAAAAAGATTTGAGTTATAAGGTTGTTACGCCGGAGCAGTTCTGGGGATAAGCTTCAAATTCTGATGGCGTGCGCCACATATAGCCCCTAACATCCAAGTCCAGCTCCTGGTCTGCACGCGTGGTTTTGTGTGACCGGGCGCAACTTTTTCTACTGACAGAAGGAGAATCCAAGACGGCTAACTGGCGCCACAAAACCAGCTTACTTCTGGCAGGTGGAGCTCGTAAGTCCATGAAGGTGGTCGACCTAGGGAAAGGAAAACCATTATCTCATACATCCACTACCTTGTGGCTACATCAATCATTGAAAAGTTTTCAGGAGTCAACCTCGAGGAAAAAGCTGTACCAGTAGTCCCTTTAGGCAGTCCGAAGTTGCATTCAAATTCGTACTGTCAACTCCTGCGACGGCATCGTTGTCAATATGTATCAGCCTAACTGTTCCTTTGGTTCCTGTGGTGCCGTGGAGAGAGAGCACTTGCTGAATGGGCAAAAGATAGTTCTCCGTACCAAACTGCTCGGCGTATATCTCAACGTATCATTGGAGTGGATACTCTATTCCGCTTCTATGGATAATAACACGGGAAGCAGCAGATCCCTGTTAAAATCTATAGGTCAACTGGTGTAGAGGTCAGTGCTTAGGACTACCTTTGTTGATGGAACAGATTTTCAAGGCTCACTGGACGGCTACAGCCCGCCCAAAGCTGGTTATTCCCCAGTCAATATGGAGCCGTCTCTCCGGGGTCTGCTGTCCTCATTGAGTTCATGGAGATTAGGAATCAACCTGACAAGCAGACTCTATTTTCCGCATCAGCGAAACGAAATACTAACCAACACAGATCAGTTCTGAAACTGGGAACTTGGAACGTTTGGTCCATGCTCCCAGGATTTCATGACAATGTCTCGAATATCAGAAGCGTAAGAAAATCAGCTGTGATTAACATTGACATAAAAAAAACTGAATGTCGACGTGGCTGCCCTGCAAGAGACGCGATTTTCGGACTCTCGTATTCTATCAGAAAGATATTACATATTTTTCGAAAGGAAGGAGCTCCGATGAGCCTCGTCTTCAGCGGGGTTCGCCATGCGAAACAGTCTACTAAAAGCAGCAAAAGAAAGCAGCTGCGGGAGCGGACGGATTTGGACTCTAAATCTGAAGTGCATTACTGGTACCATTATGCTGGTCAACGTTTACACACGCATGTTGATAAAAACGCTTTTTATTATGACCTCACAACAGACCTCAAAAACGTGCCACTAAAAACTGTGAAGTGGTATTTGCTGATTTCAATGACGGAGTTGATGCTGACTACGAGTCTTGAAAAAGCTGTATCGAAAGGTTTGGAGCAGGTAGAGCCAATGAAAATGCACAACGCTTTTAGAACTGTACACACAGTATAGTCTTTGTGTCAGTAATTCTTTCTTTCAAATAACAGCCACAGCATAAATTATCTTGGAAACATCCTCGGTCTAATCATTGGCATCAGCTTGAGCTTATTCTTGTTAGGCGCAATAATATAGAAAGCGTACTCCTCACAAGATCATATCCAAGCGCAGACTACGATACTGAACATTCTCTGGTTTGTGTAAAACTGAAGATTCCTAAGACAAGATTACATCGCGCCAAGTTGTCTTCTTTCGCATGTGTGAACCTAATCTATCTGTGTGATTTGCAAAACCATTTATTGCCGAGATCAACGAGACAACACAACTATAATGCGCTTGACAAAACCGATAATCGCTCAAAAGCTGCATATGCCTATTCGCACTATTTACATACGGCCAGAAGAAAATTCGAACCAGCGATTGGTTCGAAGCAAAAGCTTTTGAGATAACTGTTGTGTTGGACGTGAAACGATCAGCTTTCTCGAAGTTCAACAGTATGATAACAGATGAAAACTTTCGACTTCTAACAGAAGCTAGAAATAATGTAAAACAGATTGCAAGACGATGTGTAAACGACTACGTGGCTGATATTAGACTCAGTATTGAAAACTGCGGATACTGGAAATTTTCACGGTATGTATGATGGTATCAAGAGAGACATTGGTCCAAAAAACCTTATGACGGTTCACATAAAGTCTGTATCTGGTAACCAGATTGTTGGCAAAACTCAGCAGATGGAAAGATGTGTAGTACGCATCTCCTCTCATTACTCTAGGTTCAGTACAGTTTTACTGTATGCACTTGAAAATGTTGAGCGCTTGGCAATCGTTGAATATCTAGATACTACACATACTTTTCATGACCTAAAAAGGGTAATCGACCGCTCGGCAAACGCAAAGGCCCCTGGTGACGATGAAATTTTATCCTAGCTCATCAAATGTTGTAGAGCATCATTATTACAGCCGCTTCTTCAGCGCTGGCAGAAGGAGTTTGTCCAACACGAGATGCGATATACGAATTTCATCACGCTATTTAATAATAAGGGCGTTAGAGGCGACTGTAACTATTACTGGGGAATCTTCCTTCTGATTGTTGTTGGCAATTTTTTGCTACTCTCAGAAAGCAGGCTACAAGTTTTTGCTCATAAAGTTTTCTCTGAATCTCAATGTGGATTCCGCAAAGGAAGATCAGCCGTTGACATAATCTTCTTATTGAGACAACTTGCAGAAAAGTGCCGTGAACAGCGTATGTCATTATACGCTGTTTTTATTGGTTTAACGAAGGAGGGTCTTTTCAAAATGCTTGATCTGATAGGCTGCTACCAAAAAAATGCTCAAAACTCGTTATTTCGTTCCATTCTGGCACGATGGGTTCTAACCATTTTAACGGACGCAGTTCAGAAGTCTCTGAAATGCTCCGAGGAGTCAATCATGTGTGTGTTTTCACCCTCACAATTTTCGGCTTTTGCTTTGCTGTGCTTTTAAGACAGGCTTGAAGGACGAAAACAGAACGCATTTATCTGCGCACGCTTTTCAACCTCAAACGGTTGAGAGCACAAACCAAGGCACGAAATGTGCTAATCAGTGACCTGTTATTTGCCGACGATGTAGCCTTTATTGCTCACTCCCAAGAGCACCTGCGGTGGCTAATAGACTGTTTTTCGTCGACAAGCAAAGACTTTGGGCTAACTATCAGCATGAGCAAGACCATATTCCTTGGTCAAGGGATTATATCACCTTCAATCCTCACCGTTGAAAACTGTCAGCTCGAACCAGTACATGATTTCACATATCTTGGTTCAACCATTGCGGATAACCTTTCGCTAGACACGGAGATTGATAAGCGGATTGGCAAAACAGATTATATTTTGTCTTGATTGAACTCTCATTTCTGGAGCAACCGTAGGTCGACTGATAAGACAAAGATGATAATATACAGAGAGTGCGTACTAAATGCTTTACTGTACGTCAGTGAAACCTGAACCATCCACGCGAGACACAAATGGGTGCTGACTGCTCTTCCTCTAGGAATAATCCGTCGTATCTTGAACATATCCTGGATGGACAAAATGATTAATGCTGGAATGCTTTCAAAAGCTGGTCTACAGAGCATGTTTGCGTTACTACGAAAGCGCCGCCTGCGATGCTTGGTCACGTCTACAGAATGAAAAATGGTAATGTTTTGAAAAATCTACTCTATAGTGAGTTGAAAACAGTAAGTCGTCCATAGCGCAGAGTGCATTTGCGGTACAAAGACGTTTGCAAAAAAGATATAAAATTTCTTGGGATTGACCTCGCCAGTTAGAAAGAACTTTCTCTTGACCGCTCACATTGAAGGCATTGTGTAAATCGTCGTCTGCAAGATGGGAAGGAACAGATACAGCTCTTGGCTGCTGAACGCAGATCACACTACCGGTGTGCAACTGACGCCAAACGATCGAGTAGTGCATATGTTTGCGAGTGCTGCATGAGAGATTGTTCCTCCCAAATCGGTCTGTTTATTTATTCGAAAAGCTGTAGAACGTGAAACGAATCATGCGATTGTGATGTACATCCTTTGTCGACTTTGACCGAAGGAGGACAACAAACAAAATGAGTAGTTGCATGCATATCTGCCCCTCAGCATTCAACTGATTTAACATTCTTTGTACTCGTTAAGTAGCGACAGTGATCGAGATCCCCAGGTCCTGAACTTTCATTCAATTTAGTGTGTTACGTGCAAGTTAAGCCGAAAGCAATTAGTCAGGTTATCTCAGCTTGACAGATAAGAATCACAATCCAAACAATATAAATAAAGTGATACTCTTTAAATGCTGCCTCTGTTAGGTTATTAAATTTAAGGTAATGAATAGCAAGTATGCAATCTCTACCACGCTAGGATAAACATCCACATACCCAAATCATAGCTGCACTGAAGCTGATGCCAGAGTCGACAGTTTAAAGGTATAATCCATTAGGTTATTTTAACTTTGAATAAGCTTTCACGTCACCTTAGCTCCAATTAGTCACATAGTCAAAACAATTCAATAATAGGAATCATGAATTCATATAAATCACATAACGAAGAAATTATATAATTTATATATAGTGGTGTACGGGTGATTGGATGATCACTGTAAAATACCGAATCGTTTAATTTCACAAGGGAGGATAAAATGCACGGGTATCCACAAGCTTAATAAACCTTTAGCAACCTGTGGTTCATGTGGTAATTTAATTTTAAGGTAACTGAAGTTCAACGTGCATGATCGACAATGTACAACTTTATCCACGACAGTTGAATAAGCCAAAATTGGTGTAAAAAACTAGAATGTACATCAGCTCTGTACATACTTTGTTGAAATGACCATCAAATACACTTGAATGATCGTTTTCATCATCTTATCAATTCTGGGGACTGTTAGTTGTTTGTTCAAGATTATCATGGCAAATTTGTCTCGGAAGCTTTCGGGTGCAATTCTTGAGAACTTAAAATGCCAATGTATATTGTATTACGATTGCTTCTACTCAGTAAGGTCATTCAGTCAGTAAAAGATAACATTATATTCTCATCCTGAATTTACTTATTCAGGTAATTTGTATGCGAATTCTCCGAACTCGTTTCACCGAGAGATGATTTATGGCCGCAAAATCACAAGCAATGCAAATAAAGTCCGACAACCGAATGTAAGTGAACCAATTTTGAACCAACATTCACGCGTTGAATTTGCCTAACATCATTCATCAATAACCAACTAAAACGAACTGAGTTTATTTGCTTACCTCTACGTTAAACACACTAAAGGTTGGATTACGGAAACAATCAGCTTTTGATAGTCTGTAAAAAAAACCTGGCGTAATTCAACATTAAGTCCTCAACGCTTTCCTATATTTCTACAAATAGTAATTTTCAATCGAACAAAGAAATTGTTAAAAATTTTAAATGGCATTTTATCTTAAGTGCAATCAGTCAAATGATATAAAAAGATAAAATATACAAAAGCGTAATCAAAATATCTTCTACAAATTAAACTAATTTATTCAAAATAACCGTTTTTCATCAATGTCATGAATTAATAAATAAAAATTGCGCTAACGGAATAGAATTTTTGTGATTAATGAATGTTGGTCCGCAAAAAGAATGACAATTTTTGAAAAATGGAGAATAAAATAAACGCATGAGACGATCCCAAATGACCTTAAATTAGTTTTATTTGTGAATCGTGAAGTGTTCCAATTGAACAGTTAGAGCAAAATTCCAGAAAACATTAAGAATCATGGATGCAATTTCAGAGATTTCAATAATATTTTGCAATTAGTTTGGTGACTTAATGCTATATGTTGTTGATACAAAGAAATTGGAGTGCAATATGTTAGAACAGGTTTTGCATAGCGTTTCACTTCTTGCATAGAATCTTCGTCAGATCAAGGGTGACAGTCAGGACAGGAAACGTGAATAAGTGGAAGTCAAACCACCACCCTACCACTAAACAGCCTATAGTACGCCTATGTTTTGTCACGTCACGTAGACATGAAAAGGATCAAGATCAAGATTTGCCAACTGCGATGTGTGTACAAGTGAGCGCGGTTAAGGCCGTGATCTCACCTTTCTAACTTTGGTAATTTAAACTTGAAACTTGTTTTGGTACTGATACACTTGGTCTGACAAAGCTTCTCTGCCAAAAGTGAAAAGTTACGAAAAGTCCGCTCTAACCGATTCATCACAAACTTTCTAGTTATGAATATTGATTCGCCATCGGTCACAAATATATTCAACTACCTTATGGTCAAGTTCGGCCCACATGCCTAAAAGAACATAACTAATAGGGCTTAGGTTTAACTATTTTTAATGAAAAGAAAAATCTTATAAGATGAACATTAGCTATTTACGTTCGCATCAGTGCTGAGCGCCAAATTGTGGAGATTTTTGTCCCATCCATCTTATTGACCGCCAGTCGACCTACCTTGGCAATTACTACCGCCTCCACATGCAGGCGTTCGACATACCGTTTACTACCGCATATTAACAATTCACACATTGTCTAGATCAACGCTGTGGCCTGCATCTAAAACGTGCTCTGTCAAGGAATCACGAATAAGGGGCTGTCTCTAGACACGCTTTCGGTTTTCTTCAATTTTAGTATGAACTTCCCTGGAAGCCGGCCCTATACAAACACCCAAACAATATGTAGTTTTAAGTTGCATGAGTAAATTGATTTCGCGTTTCAAACCGATTCACGGGATTATCGGAAATAGTAATATTTCAAAATATTTACGATGGTAGAAGGTTAACGGTCGAAATGTGCCTCTTTGTACTGCGCCAGTTTGGTTGCATTTAAGACAACGATTGTCGCACCTACCATTTTTCATCTTCAAAAGGACACTTCAAACTATGCCCAAGACTGAGCGTTCACTATAAATGTTTTCCCAAGTGAAAGCTACTATTTTATAACAAACCGATTATTTAAATACAGGCGTACCAATTTAAATGTAACCAGTCAAATATTAACTTCATGATAATATAATACCTGGATAATAATGCGGGATTGTGAGAATTCCAAATGGACGATACAATATTATTTGAGAAAAACAAATCATCATTCAACTTAGATTATACAACAATAAAATGATAATTTATATTTTGTTCCTTCTAGCCTCCTAACACAGGATCCAGAACTGGCCCACTGGAGCACATTTCACCCAAAATGTATGGCAGACGCATGTGAGTAACATTATTACTGTTTGCTAAATTGCTGCAACATTTTTGGTCGATATTTTTTGTTCGAAACTGTACTACATGATACGAATCAATCCTAATATACTCCAAATTTTTTATGATATTTATAAACACAATTTCAAAAACAAGGTTCGAGTTGTGCTCAAATGCTCGCACACATGTGATTGAAGAGGTTGATCGTACAAGACTTATCCCTCAATGGCTTACAAGCTACCACTATGCTTACTTTTTCTCCGCTGTTCCAAGCGCTTGCGTATCCTGGTCGTACTGTTCATACCTGATGGTCGCAAACAGCACGAAGCCGGTCTCAGGGCGTGTGTTAGTGAAATGCATGCAAATGCGGATAATGGCGAAATTCAGCCTTCAAAAATAGGATTGATAAGGGACAAATAGATTACAAGACTATAACCACGTATAATTTGAGGCTTATCATAGCGTATACTGGTAAACTGTCTGTTGCAGATTCGAACTGATTGCAAAACACTTATATTGTGTATTTCAGCACGTATGTACAAAATTGGAATATGCGATTCCTTTACGGAATTTCTTAATAGGTTTTACAGTACAAGCGTAAGAAAATAGAAATAGAAATAGGAATAGAAATAAGAAAATAGAAATTAATAAAAACCAATGTCACGTGTTGTTGCTTAAAATTGTTTGGTCGATATGGATGTTCGCCAAAGCCACATAAATGACGAGTTGTTTTGGGGCGCATAAATTTGATCTAAATATATTTTATTGCAATCGCCTAAGCAGTTCGCAAGATGTTGCAGCTAAATCTATTTATATTTTCTTACACTTGTCCTGTAAAGCTTGATGAGAAATACCGAAAAAGAATTCATTCGCTTTCATTGTGTCACGTTGAAAATATGGGAATTTTAATCAAATATGTGATCGTAGTTTGTAAGAGAAATCAAAAGTTATTCGCTATTAGTGATATTCGCTGAGGCGCTTCTCACATAGCTGTCATAAAGTAAGTTCAGTTCCTAGCCAGCAGACGTGGTTATGTGTGACCCGGACTGGTCGTTTCTCCTGACGGGGTTGGAGCAAAATCCGGTGTCTGGCGCCTCAAGAACAAATCGCTTCGAAAGGTTGGAACACGTAAATTCATGAATGTGTTCTACATAACGGAAGAAATACCTTTATTTTCAACCTCAACTGCTACGGCGCGATATCGAATAATTGAAATAAATCGAGTCTCAACCTACATAAAAAATTCAGTTGCTGCAGTCCCATTAAGCAACTTGCAGTTGTACTCAACGTCTTCCTGACAACTCATGCGTCGACATAGTTGTTATAGGATTATAGCCCAGCTATATTGTTGGTTCCTATGGTCTTGTGGAGAGCAAGCAATCGCTACATGGTGAAAAGTTAGTTCTCCATATTGAAATACCCAGGGGTACATCTCAGTTTAGTAATGAAGGGGACACTACATTTCATTTTTTGGAAGCAGTTGTTTTCGTCACTGAGTAAGATCTTTAGATCTCGTTAGATGGCGACCGCCTACCTCACGCTTGCAGATGTCTTACAACGGTTTGCTATGCTCATTGTGTGCACAAGGAGCAAGATAAAACAGGGAAGCAGATTTTATTTTCCTGGTGATACATAGGTTCAGTATTTCTTCGATTTTATGACATCCTGCACATCAGTTGTCATAAACATTGATTTTTTCAATTTATGAGAGCCGACATGATTGCTTTGCAAGAAATGCGGATACCCAGACATTTCATGCCTAGAGCCCATCTGCGGAGCTCGCAAAACGGCGCTTCTAGATTGAGCATATGAAAACTGTGACTTACTTTAAAGCTACACACGCCAAGTCCCTTTCCATTCATTTTTTAATAAGAGCATAAACCAGCGACTAGTGCGAAGTCAAAACTTCTGTAATGATTGCTGTCATAGACGAGAAATATCCATCAAATGGTAACAATCAAAACCTTTTCCTTGAACTTCAAGCAGATCGTCAGTCTATGCAAAAATGTCAATTGAAACAAAATTAACTTTGGTGTTTAAATTCTTGTTGCTCATTTTATATATGATAGGATCAGGCAAACAAACTTAAAACAGCTCTCATTAGTTCACCTAAGCAAATAGTGAACTAGAAGCGCATGCGGATCCTGATCCTACTATCCCTACCTGATGAGTGCAAACAGCACGAAACCGGTCGTAGGGTGTTTTCTGTGAAGGAGATGCATGCAAATGTGTTTTATAGAAATACCCTTGTTATGCGATAAACTCTGGTGCTCACTTTCAGTAGCCAACGGTGAAAACTGTATGTTGGGAGTAGTATCTCCCGTAGTCTGCACAGGAAAATTTCGGTTTGGCCCCACTCGATCAAATCCGCATGATTACTTTCAGATTCACCTGTGGATTTCAAATTATGAGTGACCTCACTTTAGCGAATCTGCAAAGCGGTAAATTAATCCAGACTACTTTGAGTACATTCGATGAGTTGTTGGACGACATTCCCCTGTTGAACATTTGCATGCCAATGAACACATAGATACTCGCTTAATGGAGAGATCCGGTAAATAGAGAGAGGAAAATTTCCTTACGGCATTGGGTCGTCTAAAGACATCCGCAACCAGCTTAGAAAAGCCTTAATACACCTGCTTCATTGATTACAAATTTAGTGCTGGCAGGTGGAGTCTATTCTACAAGAGTTCGGAGAATAAGTTGTTATCTGAACCGTCCTTAGGCAATCCTTAAGAATCTTCGGTTGACGTCATACTTTGTAGGGATTCCTTTTATTTTATTGCGCCTGTGCGCTGTATTCTGCAAATTATCCGTAAAATCTCGTTCGAATTTCTTTTCTAATATAGTTCACGACCTGCACATTATCATCACTAAAGCAAAAGGCCGAATGCAGTAAGCCCGTGTTCTTTGGACAAGTTACGTGTTGATATTACGTTTAAATATTTAATCAACAATATCCAGAACATGATCTTTCGAAGCCGTTTCCGAAAAAAGATATTCAGCTTGCACTCATTTTCTGGAAATACTGTTTGAATGTTTGTAATAAACAAAGCGATCGTGCACGGTAAACGATATATTTTCACGGCTAATTGAAATAGTGAAATACATTACTTTTAAAAAAACATTTTTGTTAATAGTTCCTAAACTAGGTTATACGTTCACTTTCTCTCTGATAATGGAATCCATTCTTCATTTAAAAGGATCGCCAACAATATTCGCGGCACATACAGCAACGAACATTTTCAAACATCTTCGCATCCAAATTCTGATTTATACCGAAATAATGATGATGTGCGTTTGATCATCGAAGAGCCTGACTTTAGCTTGTTTCAAAGAGATTCTTACGCTCAAGCGGAAAATAAGCCGATCAATTTTGGACAAGAAACAACACTGTGTGGTTTACCTAACTGGCACGATGAAGAAGACTTTTACACCGAACATCCTGTTACACCTAATCGAACGGAAAATGGTGGAGCAATCGTACGGAAATATTCCGATAGCCAATATTTACAATCAAACAATATTAAAAGAGCAATATCCGAAATGAAAATTGATGAGCTATCACGGGAAAGATTAGCTAACAAGCAAAAGTAAGTTACTAACAACTATATTAGATATGCGAAAAAATTCCGAGTAAATCATTCAATTCATTTGGCGAAAATGCGTATAGTCACGCAAACATGCCGTTGGTAGTTTAGTGAGAGAAAGGTGAACAAATCAACCCATCGCGCTGAGACTGGACCTTAACGTGGTGCGATGGTTTGTGTACCTCTATGACCCATTGAGCTATGCTGGGTGGTGCTCTCCGAGCACCTTCAGAGTCACTCATACCAGGAAGGTCAATGGATAGAGGTCAGACGAACACGGTCTCAACCTAACCCGCTGCCTTGTGGGTCAGGCTTTTTAGCCAAAGGCTTTGGTCGAGAACCCTAATTGTTCTCCTGTCTAGGCATGGGCGACCTGGCAGTATCCCAGCCCGCATACAACCATGACCATGACTATTACTACGAAAACCAACTCCATAGTGCATCGGCCGTCGCGCACGATAAACAGGGTCGCCTTACCTGCTGCATACAGCAGGGCGGGTAAGCGAAAACAAGCTACTGCTGGCCTACTCTTCAAACTGTTTCCGACCCTTCCCCTCCCCCATCTACTCTTAACAACTCTCCGTCTGTTAATACCAGCTTTAGAAAAGACCGCGCTGAACATGCTGGAACATTTTTTGTTCGTGAATCTACAGATCACTTTCTTAAACCTTTCAACTCGTTACTTTTTGCGCTGCTCTGGTGATTCTGTAGCTGCCCTTTCAGGACAGGCGGGTGTTGGTATAGTGCTGAATTCGCGTGCCGAATCCTGTCTAATCGATTGGATTCCTTGTAATAGCAGGATGTGCGCAGTTAGACTAGCCACTAATATTAGACCAAACTCAAAATCTTCTAATCAGAGATGCTTGTTTATTGTAGCAACTTACGCTCCAACTAACACCAATTCCGACGACGAGAAGAACGCCTTCTACGACGATCTTTATGCTCTTTTGCGACGTGCGAAAAGCTCCGATATTGTTGTCTTAGCAGGAGATATGAATGCCAGACTAGGTCGCTTAGATACATCTGAATCACAATTAGGTGGCATGTTTGGTCTTGAAAGCCAACGCACAGATAATGGTGAACGGTTTATACAATTCTGTGCACAATCTCGATTATTCATTAGCAGCACCTCCTTTCGCCATAAAAGATGTCAATGTGCCACATGGCGCTCGCCGGATGGAAGCCAACCTTCGGCCCAAATCGACCATATCGCCATAAGTGCTCGCTGGAGAGGTTGCATTGAGGACTGCCGCTCTTTTTGGAATACCTGCGTAGATTCAGATCATGCTCTTGTGCGATGTAGGTTCTCGTTAAAGTTCTCCGGTACGAAGCCCTCGAATGGGAAACGCATTGCTGTCGAAAAATTCTTTCAGCCTGCAGTTCAAGACATTTATAGGACCACCTTGAGTAACTCACTCCCAGTTGCCCAGTATGCAACTACCGATGAAAGGTGGAACAAAATAGCAGGGATTATGCGAGCCGCCGCAATAACAGCCTGTGAGACTGCACAACCAACCCAAAAGTCCCACTGGATTTCACAGCGCTCTATAGAAATTCTTCACCAGCGACGCGAAATACCTCATGGTCCTGGACACAATGCAGAGCGTAGACGCCGTGAGGAATGAACTTAAACGGAGCTTAAGACTAGACAGAGAAAGGTGGTGGCTAAATAAGGTCGAAGAAATGGAAATAGCAAATAATGCGGGTAACGTGCGAAAACTCTTCCAACTTATTCGATCGACTGGGCCTACGAAACAAGGAGTGAGTGAGACTATAGCGGAATTAGACGGTACTCTTATCACTAATAAGAATCGCCGCCTGTCACGCTGGGCCGAACATTTTGAAGAACAATTCAGCTGGTCGCCTGCAACAGAATCATTCCCTCACTTGAGGCAGTGTGATCCTTGGCCTGTTAGCGTAGATCCCCCTAATGATTTAGAAATTAAAGCATGTATCGAATCCATGAAACGATTTAAAGCTGCTGGCCCCGATGACATACCGCCTGTTTTGTTCAAAGAAGGTGGCCAAGTCCTAATCAGCACATTAGGAGATCTCCTCCGTGAAGTGTGGATGTCAGAATCCGTCCCTCCGAGTTGGGGTGAATCGGTTATCATACCTATATTTAAAAAAGGTGTGCGAAGCTCATGCTCTAATCACCGTGGGATAAGTCTCACTCCCATCATTACGAGATTATTAGCGTCCATATGTCTTCGAAGATTAACATCGCATAGGGAATCACAGATCCGTGAGCAGCAAGCTGGCTTCCGGCCTGGCAGAGGCTGTGTCGACCACATTTTTACTCTTCGACGGATATTAGAACTGCGGCACACCTATCGACAGCCGACAATAGCCATCTTTTTAGACTTCAAAGGAGCATTTGATTCAGTCGATCGAAATGTCCTGTTTAAGACCTTGCTGTGCAAAGGCGTTCCGCATAAGTATGTCAACATACTACGCGCACTTTATGCTCATACATCCGGATGCGTTAGGGTTTACAACGAACTTTCTCCCAAATTCAACACTACAAGTGGCGTCCGACAAGGATGTCCGATTTCTCCGTTTTTGTTCAATTTTCGTAATTGATGCTATCATGGAATTATGCAGCGACGGTGCCCCAGCCTTCGGAGTTCATATAATGCCAGGCGTCAAGCTTCTCGACTTGGATTATGCTGATGACATAGTTCTGCTCTTCGACTCATACACAGATGCACAGGCGATACTGAACAAGCTATCTAGTATTGTGCCCGCATTTGGAATGCGTTTTGCGCCCTCTAAGTGCAGTGTTCTTCTGCAGGACATCGACTTATCGAACAACGCTTTATTACTGGACAATCAGGCGCTTGAAATTGTGGATCGTTTTACGTATCTCGATAGTTGTATCAATAATTCTGCATCGTTAGATAACGAGGTCTCGGCACGCATTTCTAAAGCGACCGTAGCATTCCGCAACCTAGGTCACCTCTCGCGTCAGCAAGGACTCTCTCTGCTACTCTAGGGTAGAGTCTATAAAGCGACAGTTCCGGCTGTGTTACTGTATGGGTGCGAAACCTGGACCTTACGTAAAGAACACATTCAGCGTCTCCAAGTATTTGGCAACCGGTGTCTCCGCATCATTCTAGGAGTTAGCTGTTACAATCGTATGCGCACCGATGCTCTCCGAAATAAGTTGTTTGGTAGTAATGTCGATATAGAGAAGCAGATCAACCTGCATAGGTTACGCTGGTTAAGTCACGTTTTACGGATGCCGGACCACCGACTTCCGAAACAGATTCTTTTTGCGACGCCACATCCTGATTGGCGTAAATCTCGGGGTGGCCAAACCGTCACATGGCATAGGCAGCTAAAAACTCTTACTAGTAACCTTTCCAAAGTAGGCGCAGCGCGTCTTCCAGGCTGGTGTCCCCGCGATCATATATCGCAATGGTTAGTTACGCTTCAGGATATGTCCCGAAACCGTGTTCAATGGCGTCTTGCACTGCATCTATCGGAGTGTTTTGCATAATTGTATTTGTCAAGTCGGATTGACGATAGAAAAGCTTGTTTATGATGCAATTACCAGTGAACGCCGCAGAAGCTGCCGTGCTGATGTTGCTCTACTACTCGTTCACGAAACTTGTTTGAATGTATGTTCCATTCGAGGTGTAGGCACCTCTCCCCAGTTTGTTTGTGCTTACTCTTCTATAGAAGCCGTAGCAATTTAAGTCCCACCCTTCCCCATCTTTTAGGATTTTACTTTTCATGGTTGTATGGCAGTTAAGCATTC